>WBMZ01013573.1:0-116223 GCA_013400975.1 Atrichornis clamosus
GCCAGCGCCGGTGCGGCCGCGGGCCCGGAGCATCCCCAGCATGAGCCCCGCCGGCCCCGCTCCTGCCCGCACCGGGGGAGCCGCCCCGGGCGCCGCGCCGGTGCCCAGGGGCTGAAGCGCTCTGCCGGCCCCGCCTCCTCCGTCCCTCCTTCCTCCTCCTCCTCCTCCTCCTCTCCCTCCTCCTCCCGGGGCCTCCGATGCCGCCGCCTCCCGCCCGCTGCTGAGCCGTGACGGGCGGGGGCCCTCGGGACCCCGCCGGGGACATGGGCAACGGCATGTGCTCCCGGAAACAGAAGCGGGTTTTCCAGACGCTCCTGCTGCTGACCGTGGTGTTCGGGTTCCTGTACGGGGCGATGCTCTACTACGAGCTGCAAGGCCAGCTGAGGAAGGCTGAGGCCACGGCGCTCAAGTACCAGCAGCATCAGGAGTCCCTCTCGGCTCAGCTACAAGGTACTTCCTCGGCAGGAGCCTCTGCTGCCCTTCCCCAAGGCTTGCAGAACACCCTGCTCCTCCTCCTCCTCCGGCTGTCCAACCTCTCTCAAAGTTTTGCTCCTTCTTCCCCTCCTTTTCCTGCAGTCCGTGGGGATGGATCTCCCCGTGGGGAGGATTCCAGCCCCGCCGAGGTCAGGGTGAGGTTTTGTCGTGATTTCCTAGAGAGCTCTCGTTCCCCCTCACTCCCACACATCTTAGAGTGACTCTTATTCCCAAAGGACTGCTCATCGCTTTGCGATTCCTGGCATAAGTGGGAAAGGCAGGCATGCAGCCTGCTGCCTGTCGAGCAGTACAGACCGTGTCCAGTCTGGGATTTTTGTGGGCTTCTCTGCTGTCTTTGCAGGGTTCATTTTATGCTGAACATTCATCTGCAGTTCCTGGGCAGCATAAGTAGCTCCAGGATGGAGGAGAGGAGTATTCTAATAAAGTATTTTTAATGGGTAATTTAAAAGTAAAGTTCAAATAAGTTATTTGGATGAGGCTTTTCTATTACTTTTGGAATAACTTTGAATTTTTTGGCTTAAAGGTGCCACATAAGCACAGATCCATGTGTGTCTTGGTGCAAGGATGCAGTAAATGTGGGTGTCCTGCACTCAGAGGTGAAAAGATGTCCATGTCTGACATCTGCCCGCACAGAAATCAGAAGCAAAGCAGCAGGTATGAAACATCAATGTACACGAGACATCAGCGGCCTGGGAAGACCTCAGCACCTCGCTAATTGTCAAGTGCAAGGTTATCAGGTCAGCACAGGCAAAGCCCGGAGCCAGCTTTCAAGTTTCCCTTCTCAAAATGGCATAAAACAAGAATCGGAGGGATCTGTAGCAGCACTGAACTCCGGGGTGATGCTCAGCCCTCCTTTTCCCGGTGGAAGCATCCACCAAAGCGTGCCTGGGAGCGCACAGTTTGTATGCAGAGGGCACGGAGATGCGTTTATGCTGTTACATTCTTACGGTGATCTGTTCCTCCAGTGTGTTCAGTCACCATCTGACACCATCGTTACTTTGTATTTCAATTTCAGGCCATTTCCAGGTAATACCGCAGAACTATTTGCCAGAAACCTTCATTTTAGTCACGAAAAAATGGCTGGGAGGCGGGTGTGTGGCAGATGGCTAAAGGACTGCTTTTGCTGGGCTGTATATTTGCCGGCAATGTTTGCGGAGGACACAGGAACATCTTGTTCTCAAACTAAAATATGACAAGTTGGCTTCTGCTCTCGCTCTGGCTTTACCAAAGAGGAGCGTGCAACAAACCTTGTCCTGACACAGAGGAGAGATTCTCTGGATCAGATAAATTAGGTCTGGACTGTTAGTTTGAACTTTTCCACGTTTGAAACGTTATTTTGAGTAGCCATCATCTCTCCAAGCACACTCATGGAAGCAGCAGGCAACCAGTAGTTGCCAAATGTGGGTGTTGCTTTTTATGTAATTTCTCTTGCTTGTTTCAGTGGATCAATGGGAAATGTGAAATATGGACCAGGATCTGATAACATTAATAGATTTGATGATCAATGCAATAAACTCCCATGGTTCTGGGATCCGTGCCAGTGTGTCGAGCCTATTAAGAGGGAGATTTTTATCTATGCCAAGGATGGTAGCAGTAAACCTTGTTTAAAAAAAATAATTACTAGCAATTAAGTCACAGAATAGAAGGGAAAATATAATGTAACAATAAAAAAAAAAGGTACTTTAAATTTTCCTGTGTTCTGGAAGTAGCTGTTACACCTAAGAGAGATGAGGCTGAGAGCCCAGAGAAATACTAAATGCAGCAGCAACCATTAGCTGCCTAATGTCCCACTAAAGTAAAGGGAAGCTAAATGCCTAAGGACTTCAAAGTATTTGGGAAAGAAACTTTTCTTCCCCGTCTCTTTGAAATGGCCTCCCCTGTAAAATCACCTGTTGCAGCAGGAGTTTATTAGTGAGGAGAACACAGGGAATTCAGAGCCTGTGCCCGTGCCCAACCCCGGAGAGGCACAAGCACAGGGCTGACTGGTGATATCCACCACCAAACCCTTTCCTGACCCTTCCCTATTTAACTCTTTGATATGGAACAACAGGAAGGAGTTTTCTTTAAGCAGAGACTTAGGAACAACACAAAAAGCTGACAGAAAATCCTGTTTGCCGGTGTAGTATCTGACTGCACTTTGAACTTTTGACTTTAAATGGCCTTGATTTTAAATCAACAGTGTTCCTGTTGCCAAATAAAAAGTACAACTCTAAGAATACCTGAGCTATGTCTCTTGGCTGTCCAAAGATTATTCTTTGAGTTTATTCTTTTATGAGAACAATAAAATTAAAGTATTGCATTACTAAAGTAATGCAACTTATCTTTTTCATGCAGCATAACCAGTTTCTCTGTAGATCCTGGACTGGAGGTAACTTTGGGGCCTGAAGTACGATGGAAGCACTCTGAAATCTTTTACAGAGGAACCAGTTAAAGGGCAAAGTCACTGACATTGCATTGCCAGGAGGAAAGGAGGGTGCTGTATCAACAGGGGTTGATTTCTAGGTTTTCACAGCTCTTCAGGGTGATTAAAGAAGACTTTAAAGCTGAGGAGAGAAGCATGTCTTGGACTTCTCTTTCCTGAGCAACCATTTAACCAGGAGGCTTTTATTGCTTTAAATATAAACTGAAAAAATAAAAGGCAACTTCTTGAAGTGGTGTTTTTGAGGATCCTGGGGCAGGCTGGCTGTGCCCCTGGAAGTCTGGCTGGATTGAATGTCTTGGATGACAGTGGAATATCACCTGTTATCTGAATTTTTGTAGGGTTTTGCTGTGACTGCTGGGGCCTGCAGAGGCAGTTGCTTTCCTGGTTGCACACAGAGGAGCACTGTCAGGGCTCGTGAGTGAAACTTGGGTCCGTTTGTGAAGTGCCTGAGGAGCACGGACAACTCCGGAGTTTATGGTGGCAGTTTAGGACCTGAATGCCTTTGGTCTGCCCAAAATCTGAATCAAGACCCTCAGGTGTAGCTCAGAGTGCAGCTGCCTTCATTTCCTGCTGTCCCCTCTGCTGTTTTCTACAGTTTTTTAGGGTTTTTTCCTTTTATATGGGTAATAGCAACCTTCTTTTTGGTACTTGCCAGTTCTTGGTGCCCGAATGAGCTGTTCTTTCTGCTTTTCCTTGAAAAGCCAGTTGTTTTAGATTTTTATCTTTTTCATTGCCTTGTTTTGTTCAAAAAGCAGCACGTGAAGGAGGCTCAATCTCCTGGGAATATGTGGGGAAAAAAGCTCTCATCTACCAAGGCAGAATGTTCAGATGACTGGAAAATGGTGCAAGGAGAGAATAACTGGTTTGGAGAGGCTGGGATCTTAAACTCACGCCCTCTAGAAGATCACATTATAGAAGGTTTTGTAGAACATCAAACTTTGGCATTTTTCTCCAACAAAATTCTACTGGGCATGGAGAAAGTAAGGCTGCTTTTCTAATCCACAAAGGGAATACCAGGGGCAAAATTAAGAGCTGACACAAAATGTTTTGACTGCTGAGAAAACCTAAAGTCATTGTTATCTATAAGGTCTTTCATAGAGGAGCTGATCTTCCCAGTAAGCTGATTATTTTTAAATCTCATTCTCTGAGCACTATGTACATTTGAAACATGAAGATAATCTTACTTAGTATTTCTTAGAATGATAAAACCAAAACCTGATGCTCTTTTCCTCCTTCAAAGATGTGTCAAACTAAGTCTTGAACTATTGGCTATGTAGGAACAGGCTTCCATTGCTAGAACAGAAACACTCCGAGAGCTGCAGGTGAGACTGGCTGTACCTGTGACTGCTGCAGGGTTGAATGTATCTACAAATGTCTTTTTAGCTCTTGCAGCTTCTGTCTTATCATCCTCTGGGTGTTAAGTAACCCCTCGTGTACTATTTTAATCTGTTTAATCTGCTTTAATCCCTAATCCTAATAACAGCCTACATTCAGTGCCTTTTACTACCTTAATTTTCCTGCTCTTGGTCTGAGAATCTTAACATAGCTGATGGTTTTGTGCAATCCCTGTGCAGGCTGAGACTGTTCCGTCATCTTGGGAGCCAGCCCAGCAGGGACGCTCGACTTGAGAGTTCAAAGTTTTCCCTTCTGTGGACAAGGTGTGGATTTCCTCACAGGTTTCTGATCCAGTGCTAGAAAGCACCAGCTGTAAAGCCAGTGTAGATCCCTCTGTGCTCGTTGTGCCAATTGTCCTAAATCAAAGCTCCTGGTGGGGGTGACCTGCTAGAAGTTGGTCAGATCTAGACTTGCACCGTGCACCACAGTACTGGAGCACAGCTCTGTGTCACCTCAGGGGTTAATATTTATCATATCTGCACACAAACGACACAGATGCCAAAGCTGTACTTCTGTCACATCCCTGTTTTTTGGTACTTTAAACTTGTCCCCTAAGTTGGCAGTGCTGGCAGGAGCCAACACGACTTGTGGTGGTTTATTTTCACGTGCATCAAACAAGTAGAGCCACATCTGCACAGCACCTGTGGGGTTGGTTGTTCTTCATAGGAACAGAATCCTGAATTCCTGCCATTCCCATGACTGCCAGGGTGCACATAACACTGCAGTGTTTGTTTTGGTTGTGTTTTGTTGCTGTCTGAGAGAATCCACAGTAACAGGAGAGGTTGGTTCTGTGTGTGCTTCCCCACCAGGTGCTGTGCTGCATGAAAGGGCAAACACAGCATCCCAAATTCTGCTACCTGGCTTCCTGAAAATGGAACACTTTGTTTTGTCACCTCCTCTGAGTATCTGGCTTTTGTGCCTCCATGCACATTTTCAGTGGGTATTTAATGGTCTAAATACTTAAAATGCTGGAAATTGTGCAAAATTTTAGTATGGAAGAGGTATATGCTGTAATACATTTTCATATTTCTGTGCAAATAGGCACGTATAAAATGTGTCTTTAGATAGATAAATGTCTGTTCTGCAGCTCAACCTCAAGATTTTGGGTTGTCTGGAATTACCAAGCTTTTCCTCATAACCCAAGTGCAGAAAAGGTGCTGGAGCTGTGTTCAGGTCAGTTAACTCAGGGAAGCTTGTTTCCAGGTCCACAGTGGAATTTCCAGGTGCAGCAGCTGAATTCTATGACTGGAAAGATAAATTGAGCACGTGGCCGTATTTATATTTTTTTCATTCCTGAAATCCATGCCTGAGTGCCCTTTCCTTGTGGGCATAACACTTCCAGGATAAATTTCTGCCAGAGCTGCAGCATTTCATCTGCACCCCAGTTGGAACCTGGCTGAAGATCACAGAGCAGTCTGAGGGAATACTGGGCAGCGTGAGGCAATAGGGTGGGTTTGTTCCCTGGGTTTTGGTGCTCCCTCTCCCCAGTTTCACACAAGGTAGCCAACAGACTGGTGCAAAAGAGAGCCCAATATTTGTTACTCGTGATGATTTAAGCCTCCTAAAATTTATTAGTGATGGATCAGTGCGGATACTTCAGAGCTGGGAGAGGAGGAGGGAGGCAAGACTGGGTGGATGCTTTGGTGAGTTTGCATTCTGGCTTCTTTGGCAGTCATCTCCTGTCACATATTCCTGCCTGACTGAATTCCTGGGCCTTACAGATGATGTTCCAAGCCCGTTGTCTCGTGGGGCTGTTGTTTGCTTGTCAGCCTGCGTGTCTGGGTGGGGCAACTTCTGAGTAAGGTTTCCACCCGCTCTGAGATTTGGCCACCCCTTATAGCATCTCTGCTGTACTGGTGAGGATCCTGCCAGCAGTTTGTGGCCAGCAGAGTTCCCTTTGCTCCTTTTGGAATAGGATCCTTGCACAGGAAAAGTCATTTAATCTGTCCTGCTGGAAGTCAGGTGCTGCTTTGAGGTTTGATGGTAATGAAAGCTAAGTAAATCAGATTACTGAGAAAATGAGCTATACAGAACAAGTAATTAAAACAGAATCCTACATTAGGTGATTTTCTTGGGATTTTTAGGATTCGGGGGCATGAATTTCTGGTCATGTTGGAGCCTGAGGTGAGCACTTGAGGAATTCAAGGTGTTTGAATGCTGTTCCTTGTTTAAGGAAGGGTCTTCTGAGCTGGATGCTGTTCTGATCTTTTGTGGTGCTGTAGCTTAACCCAAACTTCTTGAGATTTTCTGCTATGTACCATTAATTAAGAACTAAAAGAAACTGCAATTGCTCCACCTTGTCCTCCACATTTTCCCCCCGCCCAAAGTATCTGAAATTAGCCTGGTATCTTTTTTTCCTGAGGTGACTCAGATCCCAGAGTTTGGCAGTCATTTCCAGGGTTTAGTTACAGAGATGATGAGAGAAGTATGGTCTGTTTGAGCTCCCAAAGGGCAGAGTAAGGAGCCTGCTCCTCTCCAGGCCACCACACTCAACAAAGCCATTTTCAGTCAAAGTCACTAACTCAAACTCTTGGTTTCTGGATGCAGTTTGTGTGTGTGTAGATTGGGGTTTTTTTTCCCAAGGTGTATTTTGTACTAATTTCTGAATATAGATATTTATATAGATCCTGACTCCATATAGATACATCACTAGACCTGCATAAAATTGGAAAAAAGTCTAAAGCAATTTCTGAGAGCAAGACCAGGCACTTGTTTCCTGGAGCTGAGGGTTGAGCAGACCCAGGCATTCAGAGATGATGTGAGAAGAAAACTGTTCTCTCTGCAGCATTTCTGAATGTTTATGTGTTTTTCTGCTAATTTTAAGTCTAAAATCACTGCACAGGTTTCCTTTGAACTGTTTACATTTATCACCACTTCCAAAAAAAAAGCCCTTAGCATCTATTGGTGTTTAGAAAACAGCATATGCAGTGTGGGTTGCTGATGCCACCCGTGGTACCAAAGGTTGGAAGAAACCTTTTGTGGAGTGCACTGGAAATCTTTTCTGGAAAACATGATCTCCTTCCTAACAAAAGTCAGGTCTGAAGCCTATCTGTAAGGGATTAAACATTTAATCGCATTTAACGCCCCTTCTCAAACTTTATTTTTAGCAGCAGCTATTACAGTTTACTGTTGGAACATGATAAATCCTTCCCTCTGTCCCAACTTATCTTAAATCTGTTGTTTCCTAGAGGTGTTATTGACTTCTGAGAAAGGCAGTACGTGAGGCAGGGTGGAGTAAAAGGATTCTATTAAATGCAGATGTTTACTCCAGTTTAGAAATTAATTTTCATGTCATCCTTATAATTGAAGAGAGGCCACAGTGATTTCTTAGAATTACAAGTGTGTGTTTCTGGGGTGAATGTGCATTAATGTGCCAAATTCCTCAGCATTTTCCATTTTTCAGAACTGCAGTCAAAGCAAAACCAGAACCAGTTACTGGAGCTTCTTTGTTAGAACAGAACTTACTGGAATACTGAGTAAGTCAGAGGAAAAGGTTTATTTTAATTGATAGCTCGTTTTTAGTGCAAAATCTCTGAAAGCAGATGTTAAACTTTCTCTTCAAAAAAAATCCCCTGAATATGAAGGTCCAGGTATTAAATGCAAACTTTTCTCTTCAAATTATTAACACTCTGAGCAACATAAACGACTCAGGAGTTCAGTCAAAGCAGTGGTCATTTTTAAGCACAACTGCCAATGTGTGGTGTGGTTTTCCAGGAGGAATTTGACATGACTGGCTGTAATTAGACAAAGCCATTACTTGATCATGTGAGTAAATGGAAAAGTGTGGGAGTTTGTTTTGCAGTGAAGGTAAATCTCACAGTCCACACAGCGCCAGTTGTGGTTTGCAGTGAGCAAAATGAGGGCATCCATCCCTGCCTGCATGCAGAAGGGTTCTCCGAAGTGGAAGGAGCTCACCCTGTGATCCTGTGACCAGCATGGCTTGGTGGGGAATCCTGCTGCTTGTCCAGCAGCTACCCACAGTTTGATAATCTGTTTCTGAGAAGATTATCAGTAGTGAAACAGTGATCTTGTTTGAAAGCAGATTCACTGATTTAATCAAATACAAAGCTGGAAGCCTGGGGAGCAGGTCTTGCTGGGTTACTAACATCTTCTCACGGCATGAAATGCTGGTGTCAGAGGAGTCGTGAAATATCTTCTGAGATCAACATTTTAGTCATTGTCGTTGGACTAGAGAATTTATCCTACACCCCATATTGAAGGGATTCTTCTTTGACTCATGGAAATGCTTTACTCTCAGCAGAAAAGCTGTTTCCGTGGGCTCACATTTTAAGTGGTTCTATTTGCAGTGACAACAATTGGGAATTAACTGTTTTTATAACAAGTCTGTGTTCTACAGACCTTTGCAGTGTTACTAGAGAAGTGCCAGTGTGGTTTACCCCACACTTCTGGTTCAGCTCAACTCTACCACAGTGTGAGGGAAAATAACACTGAATGTTGCCAAGACTCCTGAAATCTGCTGGTTTTAAATTAAAGGTATTGCTGTAAGCTCACAGAAATATTTCAGAATTGTGGAAGAAACAACCACATTGAAATTAGTAAAATTTCTTGCACCATGTGTATTTAAATCCCAATGTAATCTTAATTTTCAGTATGTAAGACAGTGGGAGCTGGGGCATTTTAGACTCTGGCATCATCCTTCTGATGGACCAAATGATTAAAGTAACACAGTCACAAAATTGCTGATAGTGTAAACTAGGAAATACTTTCTTTTACATATACAATAATGGCTTATTTTGCTTAATAGTGGTTTTACTGCTTAGAGGTGCAGAGCAAAGATAAGAGAAGGAACCTTGGCTGTTAAATCACCTCACTTTCATCATCTCCCCTGACTCCTGTGTTGCAATTAACAGTTCAGCATTGGTCAAAGTGGTGCAATCTGGGAACACAGAGAGCATCCCACACCTCCCTTCTCCTTCACTTCCTTTTCTTTATGGGGAAAGTCTTAAATCCAGGACTGGATTTTATGAGGATCAATTCAAGGACTGTTCAGTGCTTCCCTGCTGAAGGTGTAAGGTCTTTATTGAGCTGTGGTGTTACCAGTTCAGTTCCTGGGCTCTGGGAGTTTGTGGTTCTTTGTTCATTCATGTAAGTTACATTTTACAGGGAATTTCAAGAATTAAGCTGGTACCTGCAGTTATTCCAGCTTTGGAATAGTGCATATTAGCCATTAGATCCATATTTTCCCCCCCTTTTTTTTACCATTCTATTAAACATAATGTAGAAATAAAGTTCAATTATTTGTGCAAAGATCAGTACAAAATTAAAGGCTTACCCTAGGAAAAATTATTTGTGCATCACACCAGTAGGATTTTTTCAAGATTCCTTGTATATGTTCCCTCCCCTACTGGAAAACCTCTAACAGAAAACCTGTTTTCAATGTATTTATTTCTTTCAGATTCTTGCTCAGACATCTTATATCCAGGCTGGCAGTGAAGTAGAAGAAATCCCTGCTGTAGTAACAAGCCCTTTCTAGTTTGGGCTCTTAAAGTTCCTAACTGGTGGAAATAATTCATATTTATGGGAGATTAACTCCTACAGGTACTTATAAAATCTGACCTGCAGCCTACTCCCCAAAGGAGCAAGTGAGAAAGCATGGAAGCTGTGCCTTCTTAATAATTATTCTTAATCAACAACTTCATTATATTGCACATTATTGGGCTTTTATCAGAGAGAAACACGCTGAGCCAACCAGTAAATGAACTAGAAGGGCAGAGGGGTGGCTGGAGGTTTTCTTTGCCCTTTTTGGCCTTCTGAAGGGCTGTTTTAGGACTTCTCCATCCTTGTCCCAGTATTTCAGGGGTTAGCACACAGCAGGCAGTGGGGAGGATGCTCTGCTGTGTCCAGACCCTGCAGTGCCAGGTGAAGCCAGGAAAGCCGGAGCTCAGCAGAGATTCCGGGAGCTCTGAGAGGCCCCTAAACCCCAAATCCTGCTTTCCCCTGCCCCCTTCCTCCTGGCCTGTGTTGTGCAGGGTTTCCCCCTCCCCACACACACTTGTTAAAGCTCCAGGAGGAGCTGTGGAAGGTGCACTGGCAGACGCAGCAGTGGAACGGAAAATGTTCCCTCCGACTCCATTTGTGGTTTCGTGTGTTTGCCAAGAAGCCTGTTCCACCCCTGATTGCATGGGAGGGGAGGCCCATTATGGATTTTCACTGCTCTCCTGAGCTGCCGTGCTACCACCACTGTTCCTTTTGCTCTATAATTCAGCATTCACCACCTTCAGGGCCTAAATAAAACCATTACTGTAGTGCTGCCTTTTTTTTTTGCCTTCTCCAGGCCTGCTGGCGACTTGGTGAATATTCATTGCCGGCTTGTTTTCTTGCAGAGGATGTTGATACATTGGCTCATCTTGACTGATGCCCTTGACTTTAGAAGACAAATAGCAAAGTGGAGATAGGTGCCAAGGATTGATTAGCAATCCAGCTTCTGAGCCAAAACGTAAACACTTGTAGATAAGCCTGCAGAATGCACCTTGGTGGAATTAAGAACACGTTTTAAGGTGCAAGAGGAGTTTTCTGTGGCTGCCAAGATACAAATCTTTATTTGATGCTTCCTGTTGAAGGCTTGCATTCACCAATAGTTTAATCTGAGAAAATGAGTTTCCTGGTTTTGATGGAAAAAATCACTCGTTGCATTAATACGAATTAATAACTCATTAAAAGAATGCAAACTGTGACTTGGGCAGTGAAAGATACTTGTCTTAAACTGAGCTTAAACACATATAATTGTGCATTTCCATGAGTTTTTAGTTGATATTTTTGCTGCAAACTTGGCTGTTTCAGATAGTGATCCTTCAGCCTAGTGAGAGGAAAGGGTAAATGGGGACTGATGTGCCACATCCCTGTGAGACACACTCCAGACTCCATGTCTGAAGCACAGGCTGAAGCAAATCCTGCTTCACTGTGGGGACTTTATCCAGAGGATGTTGGATGTCCTAAACACACATGGATACAACAAACAAAGTCATGAATGTAAATCCCATTTTGGGAGAGCGTCTGCAAAGCACCCGTGGGCAGCTTGGGAACTCTTTGGCAGTCATGAATTGCAGGGAGACAGTGCCAAAGGAATCCTGTATTGCCAGGTTTTGGAAGAATTTAGGAAGGCTCTCAGGTTCCCCATGCCTTGTCATAGGCAGCCTGCCCAGTGCCCTGCTGCTCCTCCTGGAGCCATCCTGCCCGTGGGCACCCCTTTTCCCTGCCTGTGACACTTCCTTCGGTGCCAGGAATTCCTCTGGCAGTAAATTGTCCTGTCTTATTTCCTTGTCTCTTTGCAAACAAGGCAGGGGAGGATGGAAGCGTGGAAAAAGTCCCTGCATACCTGGGAAGGAAAGAGGATTTGGTAGCTCCACCACAGCTGACTGTCTCCCTAAACAAATCACTCACCTGGTTATCACATTCCACGTTTATGCAATGCAAATAACCCAGAATTTGGGATTGATAAAGCGTGTAAAAAAGGAAAAAAGTTACTGTCACAAGTGACACAAACAGCCCTTTATCCTGTGACCTCATTGCACTTGTATTTTCCTGCTGCTTTCTGTGCCAACACTCCCTGGGTGTGTTGGGGTGGGTGGTGGGGTGTGTACATGTTACTTTCAAAATGAATTGTGTACAAATCTTCTCTTTTCAGTTGTATATGAGCACAGGTCAAGATTAGAAAAGTCATTACAAAAGGAAAGGCTCGAACATAAGAAAGCAAAAGAAGGTAAAAATGTGCTTTCCCCTTTGACATTTAAATTGATTGTAGTAGAAACGAACTTCAAATGGGTTTTGTTCAATTTTAAATGAGTTGGATAACACATTAGCAGGATCCCCTTGGCAGAACTGTGCTGGCCTTTTTAGTTCTTTTTTATTTAATCATTTTAATTTTATCTTTTTAAAAGTAATCATCTTTTTAGTACTGCTTACAGATCACTGCAACATGAAAAAATATACGCAGAGAATGTGTTTATATCCATGTACAGAAATCCCACACATATGTGGAGTATGGGCACGTGTAAATCCTGTTCTGGCATGCCAAAAATTCAGAACTTGTCCCAAAGCCATGGGATCTTTTCCTGCATTCCATCAACGGGAAATTAAACTCTGAATCAGTACTTTTACATGTGCTTTTGCACATGCTTACATGCCTTTTCCTGATTAAAACTACGGTCTAGGTGTGTGTGAGGGGAAAATGTTGGCACAAATTGTGGTTCTTACACATCTGCCCTCTATGGAAGCTCAGAGGATTCCATCCTCGGAGATTATTCAGTCTTTTGTTGTTCTAAATTCACTGCCATTTTCAGAGTAAAGCCTCTATTCTTCCTAAAACTGAGGGCTCAGCTGCAGAGTTAAAACTGCACTTCAGCAGAGCTGGAAAGGAGCAGGGAATGATCCTCACTGTGCAGGTCTGGGTGAGTTTCTGGTGCCATCTAGTGTGGAATGGTCCTGCTGCTGCCCCAGGGTGAGCTGTTTTCAAACCCTGGAAAGGGGATCAAGGAACAAATGAGGAGATGCTTTATTGTTTCCAAGAATACACGATTTATAAATGTCTTTTTCTTTTTGAATGAAGCCCTTGGGCCTCGCCTGAGAGAGTTCATTTGTTAAATTTAATTGCTCATCTGTAGACGTGAACCTGAACCCTCTGCATCTCTCACTATGGTGTGAAACTTTCAAGTTAAAATATTTTATGAAACTTTGTGCATTTTGTTAAATTCTCCATAGGTTCCTTTTTTTTCTTTTTTTTTGTTAAGATGTTTTTGAAAATTGTATCTGCATAAGTATTCAGCTCTTAGGAGAATTTATGTATGCAACAGTCAAGTGATTCAAGCACAGATTCTCATCTTCCTGGTGTTCTTTTCATCACCACTTTCCCTTTTATGTTGCAGATTTTCTTGTTTATAAACTAGAAGCACAGGAAACACTAAATAAAGGAAGGGTAAGTCATCATTCCTAGTACAAGTTTTTAATAGCTGATGCTATTTGAGTTGCAAGGAAAAGGAAATGCTTTGCAATTATAACTGTTCAAAGGAAGAGGTCTTGCAAAATACTAATTGAAAGAGCTCTCACTTATCCCAGTTCCACTCTGCATTCATAAGTGCTCTCCAATTCCTAATTATTTGAGCTATAGTAGGACATACTAATATCTCTCCAGAAAATTAATTTAGAAAATAATCCTCCTGTTTATATTATGGTAGTTCAAACGTAATGTTGTTATATTTAAGGGGAAAGGGGAAGAAGAAGGTGTTAGAAATCTTTTTGTAGCTTAGCCCACAGGGAGAAGAACAGTGACAGCTTTCTAACACATAGGCTTTGAACTGGAAAGTATAAAAACATCAAGAAACTTTGTTTTATATACCAAGTGCCAGAAGGAAAGCTGTGTCTGGCAGAGGACCCAGAGACCTGTAGAGAACTCTTTATAAAGCAAGTAAATTAGGATTTTATGGCTATTTCATGTTGAAACTGGGGAGCAGTTTGGGAGCTGAGTAACGTAAGTTAAAATGGGTTGTTGCAGCAGTAAGAGCAGAGCGTGTGAGCTTGCTCTGCTCCCAGGCAAGGGGAGAGATGGATTTGTTTCCTGGGGAGTTGCATCCCTTGGCTGGTGACTCCTGAATAGCTGAGAGGAAGGTCAGGGTGGTTGTGTTTAACACGAGTGCTTCTGTTTTCCAGCAAGACTCCAACAGCAGATACAGTGCTCTGAGTGTGCAACACCAGATGCTGAAGGTGGGTGCCTGGGTCAGCAGAACTCCGGTGTCCTGTGGGACTGGTTTTGCTGGGAGATAGGGCCTGGCTGGGCTCTGTGTTCACTGCAGAACGCCGGGGTGTGGGCAGTGCCTTCCTCTTACAGCAGCACTCTGAAAAGAGGATTTACTGCAGATTTTCCTAGTCAGGCTTTCCACTGGGTAATTTAATCTTAACAAATGCAATTACTTGTAGGGAATGCTGACTTATCAGCCTTCGCTTAGTTTGGCACGTAAGGATTTTCTTGGACACATTCAGCAGCTCCCAGGGGGACAGTGCAGCTCTGGGGTGAGGTGACACAGCCCTGCAACAGGAGGCTGCTCATCACAGAGATCATTTTGTGTTTGAAAGGAGAGCTGCAATGTGCATGCTTTGAATAATAACCTTCCTGTTATGAATGCTTCCTATTCATCTGCACTTATTAAACAAATTGCCAAAGACAATATTAGCCAGATATGCAGATACAGAACTGTTCCAGTGTCCCAACTTGGTATTTGCAGAGTCAACACGAAGAACTAAAGAAACAGCACACTGACCTTGAGGAGGATCACAGGAAACAAGGAGAAGAGTTTAGCAGGACATTCAGTGATCACAAGGAGCGATACCTGCAGCTGCAGCAGGAAAAGGAGCAGGAGATCTCCAAGCTGAAGGGTAAATGTAACCTGTGTCTGCCTGCCCACATCAAATTGGGTGTTTGCCTCTGTGTTTGGTGTGATGTGAGAGAGGCAGTTAGTCTGTTCTCACCCACAGGGCATTCGTGCATCTCCTGCCACCTGACAAGTTACATTTTATTGATGATTTTCTGTGGCCTCTCCCTGAAATCTATTGATGTGTTCTTCGTGTTTCTCTCTGGGTTAGAGAAACAGTGAAAACCTCAGCACTTAAAAGCCTGTCAAGTATCAGAGGTTGTTGAGCCAGTCTTTAATTTTTAATTCTAAGACTTGTATAAACCTGGAAAAAGAGGTTTACTTCTTCATTTTTGTAACTGAAAGGCAATCTACGGATATTTGCCACTTCTAGCAGAGATTTAATTTCTTTATGAAATGGCACTCGCCAGATGTGATGTGGGGAAAGAGAGGAGGGTGTCTTCCTCTCTGCCTTTTAAGGATTCAGTTTTCCATAGGGAATTTTGCCATCTGCAGTGCCCAGTGGGAGCAGTGATGCAGAATTCCAGGTGCAGACTGAGTGCACCGATATAAAATTTAACCAAATGTTACGATTTTCTGCTTGAAAATGTAAAACTTTTAATAGGGCTGGGGAGAAATATAAGAGAAACAAGCCATACAATTATCCTTATTAATTTTTACTACAGCAGTTGTGTGGGATTTTATGTAGGTTGTGTTATAGTCTTAATTTTGGTGTTTAGCTGGTGTTATAAATCCAGCCCGGTTTAAATTTTGTAATTCTTTTCATTTCTTTCCAACAGAATCCCTGTATAACTTAAGGGAGGAGAACAGACAGTTGAGAAAAGCTCACCAAGACATTCACACCCAGCTACAGGATGTCAAGGTACGCTTTGCTCTGAGGGGAACTTTCAAAATCATTAGGAAAAATTTTCCCAAGTTTTCACAAGTTGAAATTGGGCTGTGCTGAAGACTTAAGTTTCTGTTACGTGGGAGAAAGGAGAGGAATACGGCTGAACTGGATTTCTCGTCTTTGTCCACCTGCACTTTAGGTACATACCCATTAAAAAAAAAAGAGAAAGGTATTTAGTATAGGAATTAGAATTGGGAATTCGGTTTTGCAAGTTAAGAATTGCGTTTTGGCAAAACTCAATGCGTAATGTTTTCCAGCTCTGGTTTTTCTTTAGAACATTCATTGACATCTACCCCAACTTTTAATTTTATTTTAGTTACACAAATCCTTCTCTCCAAATTTCCTCTCCTGGTGTGCTCGCTTCCTCTGTCTGTTTAATATGCATCCCATGTTAAATAAGTAAGTGCTGTCCCTTAGGATTTTCTTTTCAAAAGAAACTGAATTCTCTTCCTAGCTCAAAACCCACCCCCAGCCAACCCAACTGATCTTTAGGATGAACTTGACGTGAAACGTGTAATGTTCTTCTTTTTTGTGTAGCAGCAGCATAAGAACTTACAGTCGCAGCACAAGGAGCTTGTGGTGACACTGGAGGACCACAAGAGTGCACTCGCTGCCGCTCAGGTCAGAAGGGGAGCGGCTCCTGCGCAGCCTCTCCGGGCCCAACCTCTCCGGGCCCGGCCTCTCCAGGCCCGGCCTGTCCCGGCCCGGCCTGTCCCAGCCCAACCTCTCCGGGCCCGGCCTGTCCCGGCCCGGCCTGTCCCGGCCCNCCTGTCCCGGCCCGGCCTGTCCCAGCCCAACCTCTCCGGGCCTGGCCTCTCCAGGCCCGGCCTGTCCCGGCCCAGCTTCTCCGGGCCCGGCCTCTCCAGGCCCGGCCTGTCCCGGCCCGGCCTGTCCCAGCCCAACCTCTCCGGGCCCGGCCTCTCCAGGCCCGGCCTGTCCCGGCCCAGCTTCTCCGGACCCAGCCTCTCCCGGCCCGGCCTGTCCCGGCCCGGCTTCTCCGGGCCCGGCCTCTCCGGGCCCGGCCTGTCCCGGCCCAACCTCTCCGGGCCCAGCCTCTCCCAGCCCAGCCTCTCCGGGCTCAGCCTCTCCCAGCCCAGCTGACTGCAGGGTGCTGCATGCGGCCCTTGGCATGGGCAGGCCTGGCTGCGCCCCCAGGGCAGTGCATGAGGTGCAGGCTGCTCTAACAACTCCCAGGGCTGTCAGGAGCCGGAGCAGGCTGTGCTGCAGGCTCAGGAGTGCATGTGTTCCTGATCCGAGGGGATCGCTGCTTCCCTGACGGCTGTCAGTGCTTCTCTGTCTGTGTCTCCTCTGATGGAACTTCTGGTTGTTGAGCATCCCACACTCTGACGTTCACATTTAGCACTTTCACAGGCCTGGGTGTTGGTATAAAGTCCCTTTTTGTGCGTGACTGGGAGGTTTTTGAGGCTTTCACAGAGTCACAGGACGGTTTGGGTTGGAAGGGAGCTCAAAGCCCGTCCAGTGCCACCCCTGCCATGGGCAGGGACACCTTCCACTATCCCAGGGTGCTCCAAGCTCTATCCAGCCTGGCCGTGGACACTGCCAGGGATGGGGCATCCACAGTTTCTCTGGGCAATACACATCAGTGCAGCAGCAGAATACATGTGGAGGTACATATGGAGGAATGTAAACTCCAGGTGGAACTCAAATTAGTTTTTAAAAAAAGCAGCAGCATTACTTTTGTTAAATGTCATTTTCAAGTGAACTATCCATGAGGCACAAACTGTTGCAGGCTCAGTCAGCTGTGCCAGTAGAAGCTGTGTAGGCCACAGGGAATCTGAAAGTAGGAGCAGTGTTGGAGCAGAGGAAGACGGCTGGTGAAAGATCAGAGGGAAAGGCAGTGAGGCAGTGTGAAGTTATTTTTATTCCTGACTGATTTTCTTCGTTTAGGCATTTTCACAGTCCACAAAATCATTAACAATATTAAAAGCATTGAATCTTCTTTTCCCCAGTTCTGCTTGTTGTGCATATCAATATGTGTAGATATTAAAAAAATGGGGAGAGATCAGGAAGGTCCCTCGTAAACGGAATATCTGAAAAATCATAATCTGCAGTACTAAAACACAACGGCAGCTAATTCTGAGCTCTTCTCCCACTGGCCACGTTAGCTGTGTGGGGTGTGTTGATAACATCTGAAATTCCACCAGGCCAGATGTAGGGGCTGATTTAAGGTTCACCAAATCCAAAGGGAAGCTCCACACACTTGTGGCTTTGATTCAGTTCTTTAATTAGAAAGCCTGTGTCAAACAAAGCCTTTCTGTCTGCAGCCAGGGTGTGACATTTGTCCTGTGGAGAACCTTTCCCTCAAGGGCAGGGTCTTGCACGTGCCTTAAGGACAGAAGGTATTTCACACTGTTGCGTAGCTTTTCCTGCAAACCAGCTGCAGAAAGTTCCCAAGGGATTCTTTCACAGCTCCATAAATGATCCCCCTATTTCTGTGTGTATTCTAGACATGGAATACCAGTAGTCAATACTGCCCTAACCTGAATCTTTAAAGCATTGTAGTCTTTGTGCTTTTCCACAGCCAGACATTAATTGTATGTTTTAAAAAGCCCTGTTTTCTGCCAGTATCAGCACCTTTCAAGCTGTGGCCTTGAATCAGACTGTTCAGTTTAGTGACTCAGCAGTAGAACAGAGCCCCTGAATTCTGATCTGGATAGGCACTGTTTAAATATCATGGAATCATGGAACGGCTTGGGTTGGAAGGGATCTTAATGCTCATCTCATTCCACCCCCTCTCCTGGGCAGGGACACCTTCCACTATCCCAGGTTGCTCCAAGCCCCGTCCAGCCTGGCCTTGGACACTTCCAGGGATGGGGAGTTCACAGCCTCTCTGGGCAACTTGTGCCAGGGCCTCACCACTCTCTGAACAAAGAATTTATTCTTAGTATCAAATCTAATCCTGCCCTCCTTCAGCTTAAGGCCTTACCCCTTGTCCTGTCACTCCATGCTCTTGTGGAAGTCCCTCTCCAGCTCTCTTGTAACACCCTTTAGGCACTGGAAGGGGCTCTGAGGCCTCACTGGAGCTTTCTCTTCTCCAGGAGAACACCCCCAGCTCTCCCAGCCTGGCTCCAGAGCAGAGAGGCTCTGATTCCAACATATTCCAGTATGTTCATCTCTCTGCAAGGTCATTTGTGGAGTGGAGAAAAAAACAATCAGAGACCTGAGTATTAGTCTTGTCTTCAGTAAATACTGCTTTCCCTCTAAAGTTTCTAATTGTCCTCCCCAGCAGTTAACCAGGGAGCAGAAGCATCCCTCTGGAATGACAGGAGTATTTCCTGTGCACTCTGCTGGGCCTTTAGGCCTGTCTGTTTTAGGTTTGTGGAGATGCTTAAACGCAGCCAGCACCTCCACTGGAGCAGCAGAGACACCCTCTCGTGGGGCACCTGCTGTATATGCAGCTGGTCAGCTTTTATACACCCTGCCCTCCTGAAAAACCTGCTTTAGTTGATAATTTGTGCTGCAGAGCCAGGGGCTGGTGTTCCAACCCAGCTGGGTTTTCTTTAAAGCTTCTTCATCCTGATCTTGTACCAGTTAAAACAGCAAATCAAATTACAACATTTTACTGTTGCATTTCAGGAAGACTTTAGAGATATACATATTTTTTTCTACTTCTTTTTTTCCCCTTCTTTTTTTTCCCTTGCTCTTTCTTTGCCTTAGTTCTGTGTGTTGGCTGTTGTCTTGTCTAACACCTGTCTAAATGTTGAGGATTTGGCATTTTCATGACATGCAGACATACTTTAAAACTTCTGTTTCTGAAAGAGCTGCACTTCTTTCTACCAGCAAAGGAGAAGTTGTGGTGCTCTCGATTTCCCTCGCTTTGGTGTGCCAGGAAAGCTGCATCACCCCCTTCTGACACTTCTCCTGCTTGGCATGAATAAAACTGCTCTTCTTCTTTGTCCCACAGAGATGTTTTTAATACACTTCCTATGCATGTGCACTTTGGCTGAGAAGATCCTGGTGGATCAGTGCAATCTAATATGTGGAGAAAAAAATCCAAAAACTATTTTAAAAGCTCCCATCCCTTCTCCTCCCTGGAATATCAAGCCTTTCTACCGCTGTGTCCTGCTAGGAACTGTACTCCAAGGTGGCTACGTTTTATTAAGAAATGAATTTGGACACACTGTAATTAATGTGTTGGCTTTAGACTCAGGTGGAGGAATACAAGCAGCTGAAGGACACGCTCAAAAAAATTCCCAGTTTCCGACAGCCGGAGAAGTTAGAAGGAGGAAATGAGGGGAGGGGACCGACCCCACAGAGCCACCTCCCGGAGCACCACGGAGCTGTGGCCCAGGAGCATCAGGAGGTAAAAGGCCACAGACACCACAGGAAGGGTTCTTATTCAGCAAAAAGTCTTTTAGAAGTGTTTGATTGCACACATTTGTCAGTTCGTAGGGAAAGTGATGAGGAATGGTTTGATCTTAGTCAATGGTAGGAAAATCTATCCTTGATGACCTTTTCTCACAGGAGTGTAAGCCAGTTTTAAGTGCATTCATGTCAGTTGTTTTAGGAAGTTGCTCAAAATCTAAATTTTCTGCACAAGATGCAGTCTGTAAAATTTTAGCTTTCTCAAGTGTTACAGAAAAGCTTTAACAAGTTCCGAAGAAATTGTGTTTCCATGTGTTTTGTGAAGTTCCAGCAGCACATTAAAGTCAATGCATTTAAAATTGACACACCAATGTTCAAGAGGAAAATGTGAAATCTAGAAGTTACAAAATCAGTTGTGATTTTGTTTTACAAGAATTCTTGGCCAGCAGAACTTACAGGAAATAAAAATCATGGAATTGTTTAGGTTGGAAAAGAACTTTAAGATCACCAAGTCCAACTGTTAACCCAGTGCTGCCAAAGCCACCTCTAAACTGTGTCTCTGATATGCAAATTTTACTTTTAAGAGTTTTTTTTCCACTTCAGATAAAACGAGGCTTTACCTACTGTGTGGTGTAACTGCACAGCACCTTCTGTAGCTGTGCAGAGCCACAAACCAGGCAGTGACACTGTTTGGCAGGAGCAGCTTGTTCCAAACCAGGCATTTGGCCCTCCTGACAACAGCTCCAGGCTGGGATAAAGGATCCATAGCTGTCCTTGGCTCTCCTGAATCTGAAATCCATGATCTGTTGTGCACACATAATCCTGTGTCTGTTTTGCAGAACGAGAAGCCAAGAGAGAGAGAAGAAATAAATACCCAGGGACAAGACAGGGCTGAGCCTTTCCACGTGCAGGGAAGGGCTCGTGAGGGCCAGAATGGCAAAGAGCTGAACATCCAGGAGCAGCAGGAAGCTGGGGAGGACGAGGAGCAGCGTGCAGATCAAATGGAAGAAGAGCGCAAAAAGGAACTGGAAGAGGAGGAAATGGAGCAGGCAGGTCAGCCTGAGCACTTGGAGGAGGAACAGGACCAGGTCCCAGAGGAGCATGAATGGAAAAAGCAGGAACAGAAAGAAGAAGAAACCAACATGTTGGGTGATCACCTGCAGTCAGAGGTGTGCAGCTCTTTTCTGTTTGATTAGATCTGCTGTTCAAATGGAGCGTTCTCTTATCATTGCTGGCCCTGTATTGCACTCACCTATGTCTAAGTAAAATCAGTTTATTTATAGAAAGTTTGGGATTCAGAGCACTGGCTTTTTTTAGATAAAATTACTGTCACATTTCTAGAAAATTTGGGATTCAAAGCGCTTGGATGCATAGGATTCATGCTCAACTTGAGCACACTTGTACTGCTGTGCTGGCCAAATCTTAATGAACATTAATTCTGCTGATAATTCAGCAACAGATGGAAAAAATAAAAAGAGCAGCAGACTGAATCCTGCCTTCCACTTTAAACCTGAGGCCCGTGGTCGCTGGTGAAGAACACAGCAGGTGAGGGGTGGAGAACTGTCCTGCTTTGGTGATCTGATGCATCTCAGCAAACTGCAGCATTTCCTTGTCAGAGGTACCTGCCTTCTGCAGACACATTGCCAGCTAAGTGCCACTGTCATCTGACAGGAAATTTTAACTGCCAGACAAACATGACTGAAATAGCCAGGGGAAATCAGTGTGCAGCTCTAAATAAAACCTGCAAATCCTGGATTTACATTCTAGATTGGATCTGCAGTGGGAAATGTATTTTACTGGTCTCACTTTAGGCTTTGTAAACACTTTCTCTCCTGGCAGATTAATTGTGTAACTCTGGTGTAATGGGAAGCTGTTGCTGAAGGTGCAGTGGGTCAGAACAGCAGCAGTGGGTTAAGCTGTGAAACTGGAGTTAGTTTAAATTATTGCTGAGTATAAAAAAAAGTGCAGTGTCTCACTTAAGGCTAACAGCAACACCCACTGAGATTACCAGTTAAATCAATGGAAAACTTTTGCTGTCTTATCACTCATCAAAACCTCCTTCTACTGTGCAATATGTTGGGGGGTTTTATTACTATTTAAAAGAGAAGCATGGCTTCCCTCAGCCCATGATCTCCTCGTCCTTCCCCATGTCCTCCACAAACACCCCAACACTTCCAGTCTGTGTTCAAAACAATATTTAAACTTTAAGCAGGGACGAGAAAACTTAAAAATAACTTTGCTGTAACTTTGCCCGTTGCACAAAGAGCACCTGCATATTTTTCCCCCCGGGACAGGTTTCCCCCTGCTTGTTTCTGACCATTGAAAGGGTGATTCATCTGTGACTACCACATTTCTGTGACAGGTAACCCCAACCAAAGCTGTGTCAAGGAGACAGAAAGCAGCTTACGAGCAGCAGCTGGAGCAGCAGCACCTTGGAGCCCAGAGAGCAGAAGAGGCCGCCCAGCTCCGGCAGCACCAGGAGTCCCTGCAGCAGCACAGGCTGCAGGGGCAGCTCCTGAGGCAGCAGCAGCTCCAGGAGAGAGAGCTCCAGCTGCAGAGACAGGCAGAGCAAGGGGAGAAGCTCTACAAAAACCGCCTCAGGTTAGATTCGCCTCGCGAGTTTGGCGTGCTCTGGGTTTTGTGTTGCCAGCTCTGTTCTGCTCCCTTGTGCCTGAGGAGAGTTTTCCAGGGGGTCCTGGGAAATTAATTCCCTGAAGAGCTGGAGGGTTGTTTCCTAAAATTCAGAGTCCTGACTTTACTCTTTGCCTGACCCATATCCATCAGGACTGCAGACTCCTCATACGGAGACACAGAAGCACAAAGTCAGTGTAGCAGGACAAGGAAGACTTTGTTCTATCAAGAGTATTTCGGGAAAGGTGGTGTGGGAAAATATTGGCTAATACAGCACAAAAGTGGGGGTCACTCTGGCAGGTGCTGAGAGAGGCAGAGGTGCAGGTGGAGGGTGTGTTTGTAAAAGCAGAAAACACACTTCTTTGAAACTGAAATGATGTTTGGTGTTTAATGTTCTCAGCCAACAGGGTCATTATGATAACATGGACCAGGACATTGTACAAGGGGAGGAAGAGCAAGGTATTCAGGAAGAGGAAGGAGGTAAGATAAAATTTCTGTCCCTGCCATGCTCACAGGCTCCCTGGGCACTGCCTCGCATGGGAGACTTTAATATTCATTTCATATCCAGGTTGGATTCAAGTGAAACATAAACTCGCAATTTAAAACCAGAAGCTCAAATAACCGTGGCTGAGCTGAGTGAGGGAAATAGAGGAATTACTCAAGATCATATCCACATTCCTGAAAGGAAAAAGGTCCTTCTGGCTGAGCTATTAGCATAGAGTTTGTGGATCTTGGTTATATTCCTGGCTCTGCATGTGGGTTTGTTTGGTCTCTTTAAGTTAGAGAATCATGGAATGGTTCGGGTTGGAAGGGATTTTAAAGGTCATCTCATTCCACACCCCTGCCACGGACAGGGCCACCTTCCACTAGACCAGGTTGTTCAATGCCTCATCCAACCTGGCCTCATCTTTAGTTTCTATTTCCTGTTAGGAGTAACTCAATTTACGTGAGCATTATCTGTTCAGGCAGAGGCTGCCCACTGCTAAAAGCACGTGTGGAACCTCGTCTGTAGGAGACTTTTGAAAGGCTAACTCAAAACTGCTGTGATACAATAATAACCTCAAAAATTTGGCAGCTTATGAACATGACAACCAGCACCAGGATGAAGGTGAAGATGATGATCAGAATAATGCAAATGAACAGCAAGAACCAGAACATCAAGCAGAAAATCAGCAGGCTGATGAATCAGTGAGTATGAATTAAGATGCTGCGGATTGCAGTCATTACTGGAGTGAGAACCCACAGGTCCTGTCTGACAAAATTGCACGTTACAGAAATGAGATAAGCAGAGATCTGCTAGGAAGACAGGCTTGACAGTTGAAAACAACATTTAAAATCTATTTGAAGCTGCCCTTACTGATTTTAGAAGAAATTAAACAAAAAAAAAGCTTCCTTGTTGGAAGCAAGTTGCTTATTTCCACATTCCTTTGATCTGTGGTTTAAATGGAATAAAGGATTTGGTCTTAACTGGAACTTGAACAGGTACATTTGGCTTCAAAAAAATAACACGAGTGGCCTGTCAAAAAGAGTGGGAATGGTATTTTTCATGCTGTCATTAATTATGAGGGGAAGAGCTACTGAAACCAGCTGGAGTCAGAAAGGAGGTGTGAGATCTTGAAAGAGGAGGTAGGTCAGCACTGGAACAAGCTGTGGTATCAACTGCACAGAGCTCTGGGGGCAGGAAAATCATCCTGTGCCTTTCCCCAAATCCCGTGTCACCTGGTGGTGTGGAACATCAAGTGCATCTTCTTTACTCCCCTCCCCTTCAGCAAATTAAGGTGTACAGTGAATATTTCTAGAGCATCTTTGTCAGCTATAAAGATACAGAACTGCTTCTACTGAATGATGACCGGAAAGAAAATGCTCCTTTTCTGATTGGCAAAGATGAAAAGTGAGTGTTTTGTTTTGTTGTAGACACCGACAATGTCAATAGAGCTGGACAGTCTGATACTGAATGATCACATCAGCTCTTTGGAGCTGTGAGCATTTAAACTCTTATCTTTGTTCACATGGCCTTATCAGGCACTGTCAGATAGTAAACAAAAGTTGTTCAACAGCCGCTGTGAAAGCAGTGATCAGATTCACTGTGGGTTTTAGCAGACAGGACCTGTACTGCTGCTCTGCCTGTGCTCACTGCTGAGGTGCTGCAGTGAGCCCTGATCCTGCAGAGATCCCAGCTGGTTCCAGTGGGGATGGGGTTGGCTCTGACAGCTCATGCTAGTGTCCTTCCAAGGGAAATGGAATTGGAACATGAGCTAAAAGTATTTCACATTCACTTCTGTAAATTACAGAAGGCAGCCATGGAAGATGTGAATCCTGCTGATGACCCCAATAATCAGGGAGAAGATGAATTCGAAGAAGCTGAGCAAGAGAGAGAAGAAAACCTACCAGATGAAAATGAAAAGCACAAGGAGACTGAGCAGAAACGAGGACATCCAGGAATGGAAGAGCACTTGGTGGTGAGTAAAGGCAAAGGAGGCACCTCTAGGGCCTCTTCAGGAGGTTAAAGCTGCACATTCCAACTGTGTTGGAGCTGTAAACTCCTGCAGGCAGAGAGAGTCTGTATTTTTATGGCATTGGTCTTTAATGGTGTGAATATTCCACTGTCATCCTGCTTAGTATGGGAAATCTTGCTTTATCCTGTGAAGTGATTTTTATTATAACCATCCTGCTATTATTTAATTGGGGGCAGTTTTAAATCACAAAGCTGGGTTCTCACTATGGCTAATGAATGCTCTGAAACTTCTTCTGCCATTATTGTTACTTCAGCTTTCCATAAAGTTTTAGTTCCAGAACAAGAAGCTTGAATCTTCAGTCTTTTAGTTATTAGGCAAGCGCACAGAACTGAATTTTTATGTGATCTTTGTGCAGATGGCAGGAAATCCAGACCAGCAGGAAGATAATGTGGATGAACAATACCAGGAAGAGGGAGAAGAGGAGGTAAGGACACAGACCCAAGGCAGGTGTAGGCTCAGGTAGCAGAGCACATCCCCATTAACACTCAGCCTTGGGACCTTTGATAACTGCAGGGTGAACCCAAATCACTTTGCCTGCCTTTCACAACCCTGGGAAGTCTTTGCCATTACTCTGCTGTCCCCTTCTGGGTACACTCTGGGTTACTCATGCTCGTGTGCTGCAATCCATTAGTCTGCCATGCCACACAGTATTAATTGTGCAATAATTGAAAAGATTAAACCTTTCACAACACAGGGAAAATTTCCTGGGAACCTCAAGGTCACAGAAAACCTCATTAATCTCTAATCACACGCTGCAGTTCTGGGCAAACTGCTTCCTTGGCCACTTACTTACTCTTTAGCTCTGACTTTGATGTATCTGTGCTCCTCCTGAGCAATCCAAGCCACTTTTCCTGGAGTCGGTCGGGAAGCTGATAGCAAATTGAGCTGGAGGAGAAAGGGAGGGAAGGGACTGTTTTCTTCCTGTGCTGGATGTCATGTTCACTGTGCAGGCACTAACCTGAGCCACCCTACAGCCCCTCAGGGAGTACCTGATGAATCCCTGTCTCTGCTTCACACAAAGTGCCTCACAAAAAGCCGTGGAATTCTCTGCTCGGCACTCCCTGTGGGGAGCACTCTGGGTTAGCTGGGATGCACTTAGCACTCGCCAGTGCAAAATGCTGCCACTTACATCAAACCAGGCCACTGGGAACTGGGAATTGTTGGCTCTTTGGCTTACAGGAAGCAATTTATACACGTCTCATAAAGGACTATGCCCACTGTGCTTACTGGAAGTAGTGAAGAGGGAGCAGGGATTGAGTGAGCAATTAAGAGAGACATAAGATGCTCTAATGGGGATTAGTTTCTTTTGAAGGCTGGCTCAAATATTGTACATTTCTGTTCAAATCTTTCCCATGTATCCCTCAAAGTGATCCTGGTGTGATGGAAGCCTCTTACCCAGCTTGCAGGACCCTGTTTGGAGCAGATAAGCACAGCAGCACCTTCCAAACCAAAATCAAGTTTACTTCAAAAAGCATTCCTCTTTCAAATTTGCACCTAACGTGGAAAGTGGGACATGGAATTGAGGGAGAGTGCTGACAGAACAGAAAGAAATGAGAGACCCAAGAAGGGGTCTTTTCCTCTGGGAAAGAGATTCAGCATGACCTGCTCTCTCCAAGGATAGCATTGGAAGAGATTGTTCTTTGCTTCCAATCCCTCCCCTTGCTCTTTTGTGGTTTTCCAGGAGCAGTTGGCAGAAGGATCCCTCAACTGCTGGGAAAAGATGGCCAAAGTGGCCATTAAATACTAAATTCATTTCATAACTGAAAGAGTTCTGGGAGTCCACAGCAGGGTGGAAGTGTTGGTGATGACTCTGCTGCATCATGACACACCATTCCTACTAGCATGGTAGCACAAGGAGAAAATCACAGATATGTGAAATTAAAGCATGGGATGGAAAGCTAATTGTGTTAGGTGATGGGGAGAGGGTCTGTGAGAATTGTAGTTAAAAGCTAGGTGCTCTCAGAGGAAGTGAATTTCCTGATTGTTGGGTATTTATGGGTTTCTTATCCTCCTTTAACCTCTCCATGCCCCCTTCTCCCTTCTTGAGAATCTTCATTCTGTAAAAGTATCACTGTGAAAATGTGCACAGTTCTGCCACAGGCCACTTTTTAAAAGGAAATTAAAGCACACAGAACCATCTCTTGTGCCCTGTAGGTCCAGGAAGATCTGACTGAAGAGAAGAAGCGAGAGCTGGAGCGCAACGCTGAGGAGCCCTATGGTGAAAACGAGGAAAATGTAAGTCCTGTGCTAATCCAGGGGCTTGGGGACACCATCAGACCCTGAGCACAGCTGATCCTGCCTCAGGAACGTGACATCGTAATTGCTGTTGCTTCCTTTGGATCACAGACCTTAAAATTTCATGCTGTCCCACCTTCCTTTTGCTCATCCTTCCATCAGTTCTTGCTCCCTTGAAGCCGTGGAAAATCTCTTCCTCTCTCAGTCCCTCAGCTGTCACAACTCCATGACTGAAAGTCATTTCATTGGCCTAAAATAAACGATAAGGAAACTGGCACTGAATCTGTCTGTAATCTTGTTTTGTTTTCCCCAATCAGGCAGATGAAAAGAATAACAGAGGGACGGACCAAGAGCAAGAAATGCAAGAAGAGAACAATCAGAAAGAAGTTCATGAAGAAAATTATGAGGAGGAAGAGGATGAGGAGGAGGAGGAGGAAGGCAGAGCTGTTGCAGCAAAAACTCGTAGACGGGGGGAGATGTAGTCCACCCTTCATTTTTCTTTTTTTCAGTACACAAATTCCTGTTTGTTTGGGTTTTTTTTAAAGAACAACTTTTTTTAGGATATTTAATTTCCAAAAAAAGAAAAAAAGCTTGTGTTTTACACTTTTTACTTTTCTATTAGATGCTCTCCTCTGTTTATATGAACACAATATTTTGATACTCTAGATTAGGATTTCTTTTCTATTCAAGCTGTACATAAACAGACATCCTCTAGGTTGAACTTTTTGTCGTTCTGGGCACGGTTTATAGAGGCCATTTTGGATACACTTTCACCTTGTCCAGGTCTGACAGAATGTTTGGTGTCATTTCAGATGCACTCAACACTGAAGGAATATTCCTAGTGCCTAAAAACAATTGACTTCAGTCACTCCAGCTCGTTGTCTTCCATGAATTTATCCTGACTAAGGGCTGGTTATTCCTTGTAACCTCACAAAGACAAGCACGGGCCGAGCTCTTTGCAGGGCCAGGCCTTTTCTAGGTGCAGAACAGTTATAAAATATGCAAGTTTTACAAGCCTTCAGAATGCAGCCAAGTTAACAGCTGTTAATTTTGGCAGCTGTTGATATACAGTTCAATTATGCATTTATTTTAATGAGCATTCCCAGGTACTTCAATTACCTGCAGTACCTGGCTGCTCATGCAAATGGGGGTGGGCTGAGAGGAGCTGGAAACCAATTTAGACTTGGGGCTCCATTATGCCAAATCAAAAGCTACAGCTGTCACGGGGATGGAGATTTACAGCAGCAGCAGTGTTGTTGTCCTAGTTGATCCAGAGAATATTTGACCAGAGATCCAGGATGATGTTGCCTCAGTGCTGTGTTTTCTGGAGCCTGCAGAGAGTCAGGGCGTGGCAACTGAGCTGACACAGTTGGTGCAAGATGGAGAACTAAGGCCTTTACCTTCTTATACTTATTTATTTTAAAAATGTGCTGGAGGGATTTCTGTGTGCCCTCAGACCAGAGCCAAAGCCCACAGAAGTTGTTTAGCCCAGCAAACACCTCCAGCACTGCATGCTGAATCCTAAGGGGGGGAGAATGACACAAAAATTGTGCCTTGGTGTGGGCTACTATGAACATAATCCCAGTGCATGAATTATACAATATTTGTATTGGTACAGACACTAGTTATTTAATATATGTTAAAGGAGAATGGGAATCTGGATTTCCCAGGCTATGCCCCATTGCTGGAAATGAGGCACACGGGTGCTCCCCATCAAAGTGTGTGTTAATATATAAAAGGAGAGGGAGTGGGGGTTTTTCCCTTTTTTTTTATAATGATGCATAGCAATGTTTTTAGTTTAATTTTTTATATGAATGTAATTTAATTCATTTTTCTACTAACTCGATTATATTATGTTTTATAGTTGGTTTTCATTCTTTGCAATTTTCCTAATTGTCCCAGATCCAGTGCTTATGTTTCATAGGAAGATTTTTGTCAGTAAGTATTTTGGGTTTTCTAGTTACCATAAATCAGATTTACCTTATGTATAAAAAAAGTTTACATGAGACTGTAAAATGTATTATATGTACATAATCTTCAGAATACAATTATTTTGGTAAATTGGCCTGTATTTTTAATGTCATGGTTGCAGTATTTAATTATTTGAGGCATAATAAAACTTGACTGCAGTCAATAAACTAGAATGTAGTTACTGATCTTCCACAAGTGTGAGGGTTGGTGTTAGTTTGACTAATGATGTGTTTGTATTCCATTTTAATAGGGTGGGTAGGGACAGGCAGGGAAAGGGATGGGGCTGGGAGGCACAGCAGCATTTTCGGGGAAGTGGAATATTTGTTAATGGATATTCCCTCCTCTGTGCCTGACACGGGTCACTTAGTGCCAGACCCAGTGTGCCCGTGGTGTAGCTGAGCTGGTGGTGAGAAGGGGGACCCACCGGTCGGATCCTCATTGCCGTAGGATCCCTGGAATTCAGGGAATGCCAAATGCTTGGCTAAATCAAGAATTTAATGAGTTTATGTGACCTAAAAATAAAGTGGAGATGGGCCACAGCTCCAGCCCTGGTGCACAGAATGAACAGCACAGGGAAATGCTCTGGCTCAGTTTTCCAGCTCACAGAGTGTGATCCCAGCATGATGCCCTGGTTTAGGACTAATGAGAGTCCGACAGAGAGAAAGCTGGAATTCAAAGGGAAAAGTTACATCACTCTGGGATTTGGCAGCAGCAAGGCAGCCGTCGGCATCCCGTGACCAGGGCTGGCAGCCACTCATCAAAATATTGGAGACAGTTCAGGGAGCAGGGTGAGAGCAGGGGGAAAGCTCAGCTGCGCAGAGGGAGCTCGTGCTGCAGCCGGCTCGGGAAGGAAACGCCGTGGTGCCTTGGCTGAGAACACACAGAGGCAAACACCCCGCGAGGCAGGAGCACTCCGCCTCCCCTGAAACACAACCCCAAACCCCGCAAGGAAATTCAGACCAGAAAGAGTGTGTTCAGTAATTAAGTTAATTAGTCGGTGCAGCAGTTAATTTAAAGGCTGCCATGATTTTTTTTCATCATGAGACAACTTTGAAAAGCCTTTCTGCTTCAGCCCCAGCTTGGGCATCGCGAGAGAATCCTGCCTACAGTGAATGGAAAGGCCAGTCAAGAGGATGGTGAGAGCTGCTCTGGCCATAAATCCATGAAACAATAACACAGTGCAAAGAATAAACCCAGTGGAATTTGTCCTGTGGGTCAGGAAATCCCCCAGGGGAGGCTCCAGGGCTCACCTCAGTAGCGGGCTGCTCCGTGCGGCGTCGCCTTTACGAGCGACCAGGAAATGCTGTGGTTGGGAACACAGCCCATAAATACATTTGTCACTGAAGCACAAGTTCGGGGCTGACACGCTTTATCCACTTTTGCTGCAGGTTTCCAAGGAAAGGAGCTGCAGGGCACTCTGCTAAAAACGACCTTCACTCAGCTTTTCAAGTCTGAGCACGTCAGATGTGTTTACGGCGCACACGGGGCTGCTCACTCTGCTACATCAGAAATAAACGTGTGTTGGTACAGCCACAGCATCTGCAGGGTGAGGGGAGTGAGAAACCCAAAGCTGTGCATCCCAGAGCAAGATAAAAAGTTGCCTTCAATACATCTGACACATCATCAGCCCTCAGACAGGGTTCCCTTCCCTCCTTGCTGGTTCAAACGCAGAATTATTCATCATCTCATCTAGCGGGAATAAAAAGCCAAATAATTTTGCTGTATCTACTAGTGAAGGTTTGGGGTTTTTTTTAATAGGAGCACATTATAGGTATTTATCAGCTCTGCTACAGTCAGGGACTCAGCTGATGAGATTAGCAATGGCTTCACTTGTTCCTGGGTGCTGAAATACAGCACAGAAAATTCACAGGCATGTTGATATCAATAACTTATCATTCCTTGAAACACAGTCATTGGACTTTTAATAGCTATTTTGTTCTCAAAGCTGCTTCTAGTGCTGACCTCAATCCATTCGAAGAAAGTGCTACACCCTATCTTAGGGAGAGGTGCAGAGAGAAGGCAGCACAGGGGATTTAGACAAGGTTTTTGAGAGGAAACTGGACAACAGAGACCAGATTTGGTCCAAGTTTAGTCCCAGAATCCTGCTGATCGTTCTGATCACCATCACTAATATAAAACTGTATCTTCTGCATGTTTTCAACCACACAGCAAATGGTTTTGTCAGTTCAAAAAAATATTTTGCAGCACAGTTTTGTCCTGGGGTGATCTCTCACTGTTTTAGTCTCCTTCCCTTGTGTGTTCAAGCTCCTGACCTTCCCTTGCCTCCCCTCTGCTGTCAGCTGGGGCCCGTGTGTTTTCTCAGCTCCACATTTCCACTGCACAAATTAATGCTCTACCAAAGCTTCAGATGTGGCAAAACTGTCAGGACATTTTTTCCATCATAAATGCTCCATATGTCAGCCACATACGTGACCCCAGCACCCCAAAATGCCTTGAATATGCTCCTGGTGCCCTGAAAACTGCAGGAACAGCCCCTCCAGGGAATGTTCATCCCAGAGCTAGCAGGCTGGAAAAGCTGCCAGAGGATCAGGGAGTTGCCTTTAGTGCAATTATGAGCGTAACTATGAATTGACGGAGATAAAAAGGTGAGCTTTAATGAAAGGTTAAATCTCCTGGGGAGTTTCATCCATGGTCTTGTATCAAGAGGACAAAAAGGAGTCATAGATGGCATTTTGGAAGCGGCAGAATCATTAATTAATGAACAAATGCTATTGCTAGGTGCTCAGCAGAACTAAACAGTCATTTTTGTGACAATGAGATTACAAAATTAATTCCTGGGTGGGATCCATTACCCCACTGGTGTCAACGAGAAGGACAAGAGCCGCCGTTTCTTCCCGACCTGCGGAAGAGCCGAGCTTGATCTGTCCCAGCAGGAGATGCAAAGTTGCTCTGTAAGGGGGTGACTGAGGTGCACAGCCCAGGGCAGCCCGGTGCAAACACTCCGAGCTGCTCGTGCACAGCAGACGTTCCCAAGGAACACAAACAACCCTCCCGTGTCACAGGGAGCCAATTCTCCTGCCGTTTCTTCCGACAGGTGAGAAATGGGACAGCTCCCACGGATATGCTACAAGAAGAAGTTGTTTGTGCAGAATTTTATTTACCTGAGCCTTGGGCAAAAGGCTCTTGTAGTTGAGCTCAGTTCTGGGTTTCTAGAATCTCCTGCAGCCCAAGTGAGACCTCTGTGAATATCTGCATCCTGCTGGCCTCTTTCACTGATGAACAGTAACATTATGTGGCACAGAAGAGCCAACTGCACTCCTTGGGCTTCCAAATGCTCTAGAAAACAAAGGCAAATTGGAAATTTTTCCCCTCCTTGTTTTATGCCATGCCAGATGGCCGTGTTAATGGATAGATTTGCTCGTAAAATTAAGGGAAGTGGTGCAATAATGAAAAATGTTGAGATGTTTCCAACCTCAAAATCAATATTTTGATGAGTTTTAAAATAAATTTGTTGAAAATAATGCTGTGATTGAAGAAAACCTTCGTAGAAGTGTTATAATTCACAGTGACAAACCTGCAAAGCCACAAACCGTATCATTCCTGAAAAGACCTTGAGATTTATTCTGGAGGAAGTTTAAAATTAGAATACTGGAAAATTTTTCTGGAGTTTCAAAATGGAGAAGTTATTCAGAAAGGAGCTTTTCCCTGGTGTACAGAGGTTTAGGAACCCGACCATGAGACACATCCACAGCCCAACAACTGAGTTCCTGTGGATGCTTTGGGGGCTCTGCCACAAAGGAAGGGGGCTCAGTGCAAGGACGAGGAAGGAAGATGCCGTAACTTTTAGCCTGCTTCAATTTCCACATTGATTTGGACTGTAGTGTAATTAGCAGCTCACCAGGTTATTCTGCCTGGTGGTTCCACGCTGTCAGACATCCCCCTCAGGGCTTGTCCTCGCAGCAAACATCATTAAATTTGCAATTTACCTCAGTGCCTGCTGCATTCCCCATCCAAACCTTGCTGTCAGAGTGCCTCAGCTGCACAAAGAACTGCTGGGCTACTGCTGCCTAAATGTGGCACAGAGCACTCTCCTAGCCTTTCTTACCCTGTTTTATTCATACTGTTCAGGTGTCCCGCCTTTAGCAGCGGTTCTGACTTTCCACTTCTCCAGGTGGATCCCCACAAATGGCACTGACACCTCAGGTCTTCCCCTTATCACTAAACTGCTTTATTGAGCCCCCCGGATCGAAGGCCTTTGCAGGGAACATCACCATTAAGTTAACCCAAACTCCAAACCTGAGCTGCAGGGGAGCAACCCCTGCTCTTAGGGGACCATCTGCATTACAGGAATTACAATCAGTGCCACGAGGAGCGAAGGAAGGGGGCATTTTCATCTTGTTGGGTAGCAAAGGTTTCACAGCTCAGGCTATTAAACGTTATAGTGTGGAAAAAGGAGATTATTTGACATTCCTCTGTATCTTAGGAAACTGCTAGAGATTCATGAATATTTCAGAGAGCCCTGGCTTTCCAGAAAGGTGCCTTAAATCTCTTTAGTGTCCAACAGATGTGGTGTTTTTCATACCAGGTACAGCATCACGGATGCACAAATTAATCTCTAGTTTGGGTTGCCTGTATTTTAAGCATCGAGGGACAAAAAAATAAAGTAAAAATCAACATTTCTTTTCCTCCATGGGGCAGTCCCACAACTGCTGATTCTTTTGGTGATCAACCTGGTCTGTGACTTGCTCATCCTGCATCACCTCTTCCTGTTCCCAGGCAGCTGGACTTTGCTAGAGGTGCCTCCTGGAGAAAGCAGCATTCATGTTGAGCACAAAATCAGCCTCCAGTTTTGTTTCCTTGCCTTCATAAAGTGACATTTTTCCTTCTGATGGCTTTTTTCTTGGGATAATGGTGCTCAGAGCCACCGGGTCAGATTCCAGGGGACCTGCAGAAGTTCCCTGCCTGTTTCTGTGGACTGATCACTCAGCCACACCTTAACCCCATCTGGGTGGGCACTGGGGTTTGTAAACGCCTCTCCACTTCCAGAGCCCACAGATTTCGTCACACCAAAAGTAAGCAAGGAAAGCGCAGAAAAACAAGGAATCAGGGCTTCAGGCCTCCCGGGAAGAGCTTGCTTTGTTTGGTTCCTTCTGGGTGGGGAGGTAAAGGCCATCCTCACCTCGTGTTTTCAGGCTCATTCTCAGGGACTGAGCCACCAGTGAGCCAAGCACATCCGTGCTCTGCAAGGCAGGACACACACCTGTCAGGGATGGAAAACGGCAAACCTTTAGTGAATTTTCCCCATTCCTCACAAGATTTGGGCCTTTTTGTGTCTCATCTCCTTCACAGCACCGATGCAAATGGATTGCTGCATTCTCCCTTTTTACACAAACCATTTGCAACGTTCTCAAAAAGTGACAGGTCGCTCCTTTCCTCACTCTCACCAAGAAGCAGCCAACACTGACAGCCCAAGTAATGCAATACCTAATAAGAGGATTAAGTAGAGAGGAATTCTATTTAATATTGTATTAGCCATGGCAGATACCTTCCCTGCCCGTTCTAGCTCCCTCACAGGATACAATGTCCACGCTTGTAAGGGAAGCTTATTGACATCTGATCAGCCAATAAATCTGTTCTTGTTTTTTAATGACCCCAAGAGCTGTTTCCACATGCTCACATCATCTTACCAACAATTTACCCTCGTAAATTAATAATTTCCTCTCGGGCCTTTAAAACCCTAGAACCTGTTTGAGCTCCTTTGCAGCAATTCTCATCTAATTGTAAATCAAGACTCAGGCAGAGCAGGATCAAACCTCACCAGCCCAGACAGAGCTGTGCAGAACCAGAGAGGCAGAGCCGTGAGGCTCCTCCTGGGAGGAGAGCCCCAACACCTACAAAGCGCAGCAAAAACCTTCTCTAAGGATCCAGGAGGCAGGACACGAGGTGGAATTGAGGAATGGAGCACTCCTCCTATGAGGAAAGGCTGGGACAATTGGGGCTGTTCGGCCTGAAAAAGAGTTTGGGGTGACCCAATTGTGGCCTTCCAGTACCTGAAGGGAACCCACAAGAAAGATGAAGAGAGACAGTTTACAAGGGCCTGGAGTGACTGGAAAAGGGGGATTGGCTTCACACTGACAGAGAGCAGGTTTAGATTGGATATGAGGAGGAAATTCCTCCCTGTGAGAGTGGGGAGGCCCCGGCACAGGGTGCTCAGAGAAGCTGTGGCTGTACCACCCCTGGAAGTGTCCAAGGCCAGGCTGGACGGGGCTTGGAGCACCCTGGGCTAGTGGAAGGTGTCCCTGCCCAGGGCAGGGGGTGGAATGAGCTGAGCTTTACGATCCCTTCCGACCCAAGCCATTCTGTGATTCTATGATTTAGAATAAGTGGATTTGAGCCCTTTGTTGCTAAATCCTGCACATGACATTTGCATTTATTTTCCCTTCTGTGCCTGAGTTTTCTGCCTGTGTAAATGGGGAGGACAGTGTTCTGTTATCACATAAGGACTTGGTCAATAAGAATGTATTAAAGATTCATATATAGGTGTGTTAAGGCATCCATGCTATGCTAATGCCTCCCATTTAAATACTATAAAAAGCTCAGTGGGCTCTTGACTGAGCCATTAAGGGAACGATAGGCAAATTGGAAATGTCCAAGAAAAAAGGAGCAGAATTACACTCTGCTATGAAACACCAGGCAGCTCCCATAAAAATCAATGGGACTGCATAGCAGTAAATTGCTGGGGAGATGAGCTTTATTTCATGGCTCATAAGTGAACATGAATCTCTAACAACCTGTCAGCCCTGACAGCTGTGCCTCTGGAAGGAGCTGGCTTTGCAGGAGCTGCCTCCATCCCCTGGACCCGCTCCTGTGGGCAGCGGCTCCTCTCCCAGCACAGCCACCTCTCCACCAGGGAGCCCCAGGCTGGAGAGTCAGGCAGGGAGAGGGATATCCCAAGGTGTCCAGTGCACTGTGGGGTGGCAGAAAGCCTCTCAAGCCTCACAGGGGTCATCCCTCTGAAATCTGCAGCGCTGCTGGAATGACTGGCTGAGCTGTGCAAACACCTCCTTAAACTGTGGGGTTTATTGCTGTGTGTTCTGCTCTCTGCCTGAGCATCTCCTGCTTCAGGCAGACAAGTTATTCCCTAATAATGTCACGGCTGCACCTTAAAGGAGGAGGCACTGAGAGAGAAAGCAGCCTGCCTGAAAACTAAAAAAAAAAACCTGACAAAGCTACAGATGGAAATGGGAGAAGGGCTTCCACATGCCTTGAAATGTTGTCCCGATCCAGGCCCAACCAGAGCAGGAGGCTGCAGTGTTTGCTAGCTGGGTTTATGGTAGGAAAATTGCTAACACATGGCAGTCATCAAATCAGATTGGCAGCAACTGTGGTGCTAAAAAACACTGAGAGGAAGACACAGATTTCAGAAGTGGACTTTGGTGACCTCACCGTGCTCGCTGACTGGGACGGCTGAATTTGAGGGCACTGCAGCTTAAAATGCAGCATGTCCTGCAAACAGGAGCAGCTTTGCTTCTCCTTCAGCTCACTGGCAGAACCTTTACCTACCCTTGTACGCCAGAAATGGAGCAAGTGCCAATAAATTATCTCCTTTTGGATTTCCATACAAATAACTTGTTTTGATGCTGGCTGGTCACTTGGGGAACACAGTGACGGCTCCAGAGTCAACAACAAAAGCCAACAGGGGATTTACACAAATCAGCACCTTGTGGCCTTATCTAGAGATAAAGGTCTATGGGAACAATAGATAAAAATCAAATAAATTGCATAAATCCCTGAGGTTACGGAAAAAAAACAGACCCAGATTTAACAATTGCCCCCTGCTTCGTCACACACCTTTTTATCTGACAGTGAAAAGCATGAACTCCCAAAACACTGATAGAACAAACCAGCCTAAAAAACTTCCTTTTCCCTCGAGCCAGGTTCTTCACCTTATCCTCTCCCCAGACGCTGCACTTGACTTCAGCTCCCCCCTCAAGCTGCCAATCTCCTCACACAACCCATGCCAGGCAGGCACTTCCAGCTCTCTCAGCCTAATCTTTCAACTATTTTCCTTTTCCATAGTGTTTTTGTCCCCCTGATGATTTCTTATTATCCTCCAAAAGGCATTTGAATCTGTTTTCCCAACTCATCCAGCACAATAAATTACCAGGAATTAAATTAGCTATCAAAGGGCTAATAGACTTGTTCCTTCAGGGGCTAAATTAGCTCTATCAAACTTTATCTGGAAGGGGGAAGGTTTAAAAATGTATTCTTCCAGCAGCTTTTAGTCCTCATTATACACACTGAAGCCTATCTACGGCAGCCACTCATGGGACCACAAGAATCAGCTGCTCAGCACAGATGGCCTTGAACTAAAGGTCAAAGAAAAGAGCATGAAAAACGTGGAAATACTTTAAAACCATTCCTGCAGACAGTGGTTCTGGCTGGAGTTACCTTCTTGGATAGGCTTCACTGCCTTTGAAATGCTTTCTCACGCAATTTCATTGTACAAGAATTTTTTGTTGTTGTTTTTTGGCTTTGCTTTGTGTTTTAAGTAGGATTTCTGTTATCTCTCAAGAAAGAAAAATGTATTTGCTTCATTGTGAAAGGATTAGGAGCTGAGACATTGTGTAGTGTTAAAGCAGCATAGACTCTCCATCATACAATAAAAACTCAACAACAAAAGCCCTCAAAAAGCAGACTATGAGAGCTATTTTCTCCTGTATATAACATCCTGATCCCCACTGGCAGCTGAGGGGATGAAAAAGCTGTACTGGACATTATTCCACCTTGGAAAAACGCTGGGTGAACACCTTAACGTTGTGTAAAGCCCCTTTCAGTTTATCAGCTGGTACCTGAGCAAAGCAGAGCCTGTCACTGCTGTGACTTTGCTGCCTAAATGCTGCTCCCAAATCCCGGCCCAGCACCGACTCCAGTCATGGCCGACACACTCCTCCACACAGGGGTGATACGAACACAGACCCCTGGTGTCACTGATCCCCAGACACCCGAGAGACCCAGCAGTCTGTGGTGCAAACCGGGCACAGGAGCCCTCCGGCTGCAGGATCTCCCCTAGCCTGGGGGAGGCTGGTCCAGAGAACTCCCAGAAGGGCCCACTCCGCCCTGAACTATCCCAGGAGGTGAAATCCATCATGGTCTTTCCATCCAAGCACCAGCACTGAGCTGCCTCGACCTGACCGCCACAATAAACTCCAGCAGCAAGGTACACCCGTGAGAGGAGAGCAGCCCCAGCTGCCTTTGGCGTTGAGAAGTGACGCCTGCTTCCAGGACAAGTGATGCTTGGTTGCAGGGCGAGTGCAAGCAGGCAGCAGCTTTGTTAGCACCCTCCCAAACTGAGGAGTGAAAGTATCGATAGGGCTTCATTTGAAGTGGAAATTGTTGCTGGGAAACTTGAATTTCGTATTTTGTAGGAAGAAATGGTTAAACAGTGCACAAGAGAAACCGTCTGTGGTAGATGTGTGCGGTGCCCTGAGTGTGCTCAGCTCCAGCGTGTGCTGGGAGCTGAACTCTCTGCACAGAAACAGCAAATTCTGACTCTAAAAGAGACCTTTAAAATGAACACCTAGACAGTTTTAAGGAGCACCATAATAAGGGGATATTATCCTTTTGGAAATCCTGTGAATGAGAACTCTTTGAGGCCTGCAGGAAGCACTGAAGAATAATTTGCACAACCCAAAAAATTAGCACAAGGAAGAAAAAAGGCACTTTAAAGCCAAGACCTAATGCCAGCTCCCTCAGGTGGGCTCTTTCAGGCATGCTGGGTACAACTTTCAGCAAAACCTCAACAACCAAGAGACCCAGAATGGCTTAACGAAGAAAGAGTGGCAAATTGCAGCTGGTTATTATTGTCAAAAAGTTCAGTGTTTCTCTGTGAAAACTGTGTTTCTTTTGGCTGTAGTTCATTCCACTGAATAAAGCCCGTTTTTCCTAATTCATTTGAACTTTTGGCAGCTGCACTGCAGCTCATTGGCCAGGGTTTTGTGGCTGCTCTGCTCCCTCCAGTTCTTATTGTTGGATAGTTCAGGTCATGTTATTTCACCCGAGACAATATTAATGGCTGTGACTGTTCCCAGTGCTCATACAGACATCTATCAAATAGATAAGCCCCTAAGTCTGCGAATATCTTCTCTTCCAATCAATGGGTTTTGTTAAAACAGGATTATACAGTGAAATGAATAATAAAAGGAGACTCTCTAGTGAGTAGCTAAAATTAGTTCTGAGGGAGTTGCAAAGCCCCGTGGTTCAGAACGAGCCACGACCCAGCTGGTGACAGCAGCCTTGCCCTTCACCTCTAGGAAAGGACAGGAGCTGAGCAGATCTGGGAAATGATTCATCTCCTTTGGAACTTGCACCTCGGCTCTCCTGCAAACAGCACACTGGCCTTGCAGCCCTGTCGCTAATTAAAGGATGCGTCGTCAGGTAAATGAGGAAAACAATTTGTTTTAAAGAAAGAGATGAATTACAACTTAATTAAAGCAGCATAAGGAGGCTGGAGGAGGAAGGATGAATTCAGATCAGTCCTAAGGGAGCTCCAGGCCCCTTGCAGCAGTTGAAAGAACACATCCAGGTGCCATATATCAACAGCACGAGAATTCCCATTAGTTATTCCCAGGAGGCGCAACTCTCCTCAGGTACACAGCTCCACAAATATGCCTTCTTCCCTCAGCACACAGAATTCTCCCAGTCCAAAGGCAGTTTGCATTTAGAAAGAAAAAAGGACAGAGATTGGGTGGGAACACAGCAGCAATCAGCTCCTGGGGGATTTAAAGTGGCAGCAGAGGGAACAGGGGGTGCCACTGCCATGGCAGGAAAGGCACCCCTGACCCCCAGCCCAGCAGCCAAGGGGGGTCCCAGCACAATGTCCAGGTTGGAAGCACACAGGGCTCTTGGAAAGTGGGTAAATGCAAGGAGAGTGTTAACTTTCAGCAAAAAACAGTCAAAGAACTTGTTTAGCAGCTGATTTTCAACAGTGAAGCCACATCCAGTAATTAGTAACCCAAAGTTTATGGCCTACAAAAAGTGAGTAATAATCAGCTTACCTTGTCCTGCTTCTCTCCTATGAGGAAAGGCTGAGAGAATTGGGGTTGTCCAGCCTGGAAAAGAAAAGGCTCTGGGATGACCTATCTGGGGCATTCCAGTACCTGAAGGGAGCTACAGGAAGGCTGGAGAGGGACCTTGGACAAGGACCTGGAGTGACAGGACAAGGAGGCCTGGATTCAAACGAAAAGAGGGCAGCTTTAGGTTAGATATCAGGGGGAAGTTCTCTGCTGTGAGGGTGGCGAGGCCCTGGCACAGGTTGCCCAGAGAAGCTGTGGACTCTTCATCCCTTAAAATATTCCAGGTCGGATGGAGTGACCTGGGATGGTGGGAGGGGTCCCTGCCCGTGGCAGGGTGTAGAACTGGATGATCTTTAAGGTTCCTTCCAACCCAAACCATTCTGTTGTTCTGTGGTCCCATATCCCCCAGACAGTGCTGTGCAGGACGTTGCAGTGCCACACAATTATGCTGGAATTTGGACAAACTCGGACACGTTTCCTCCTGTAAACTGCTCCCTCCTGGCCCTGCCCAAGCTCAGGAGTGCTGTGCTAATGTTATCCTGCTTCCAGCACCAAAACTGCCTCCGACATCCAGGCATTGCACTAAATCAGCACGTGAAGACCCAGAACTTACAGGCAGATTTAGGGCAGGCTTAATTATGGCCTCTTCAATAACTGTCAGACAGCTGTGGTGTAAATAAACCTGACTAGAATAAATGGGATTATATCTGCAGAGAATTTAATCCTGGGTTTATTCTAGCACATTCAAGCTGACAAATATTAGGCACCAAATACAATAATTAGGCACTCTGATACGGCGAGGTTTTTGGTTCAGGGTGCTTGAGTGTGATACTGTCACAATAAAAACTTAGGACATTTTTATCTCATCTATCTCATGGGACATGACAAGCACTTTGAGCACTTCCCTCTTTAGAATTAACATTATATTCCATTTTCTCCTCAGGCGTTCATCTGCCCTTTGGAGTTTTAGCTCTGATTTTATTGCTGTGTTTGCTGCAATGCTTAAAGCAAGGCAATAAACCAAAACAAAATAACAGAGGGAAGCAAATTGCTGATACTTCAAGTTGGAACCAGTGGTAAAATATTGAATTGAGTGTACTAGAAATGTAGCAGGTTTAAGAAATTTGTTTTTTGTCTTTGAGACACTGCTGATTCCAAATGTGCTCTTGAGCTGAAGGCACTGCTGTGTAATACACCCTGCTTTAGACATCTGTCCTCACAAGGAGTTCTGCCTTTTAAAGGTAAACTGGGAGAGCTCATAGAGAATGGATGGCAACTGACTGATTTGTTTGATCCCACAGAACTTCCTGCTCCTCCACCAATTTTATTTTGCCTACACGACACCAAACACACCAAAGGCAGTGGTGGCCCTGGGGGTGGCTCTGGAAGGAACTGCAGGGCAGGACCAGGGCAAGAACAAGGAGAGAACAACTGGAAGCAGTGGAAGACTTGCAGAGCCCAGAGACAGCCTGGGGTGGAGTTTGAGGATGACGGGAAGCAATGGCCCAGCATGGGCAAGGGTTTGCAGCCACCAGAGTGTGGCTGAGCTAACTCAGAAAAGGCAGCAAGATAAAACCTAGGAGAGCACAGCTCAAAGGTGTGTATTGCTGAGGAAAGGTGAGAGCCAAGAACTCATTGAAAGGGGGCTGGGAGCCCTGAGAACAGATGCAGACACTTGTCTGAGTTTCCTTGAGCTCAGAAAAATTGAACGTTGTTCATTTTACACAGAAAACTAAAAGCGCATCAAAGAAACCTCTGACTTCATCATCCACACCTCTTAATAGGAGCGTCCTTAAACTGGGTCAGTGCCCGGGTTGTAAAGAGTGATTAGAGCAATCTACTGAAAAAAAAATATACTGTGTGTAAAGTAGGAACGGGAAATGTGTTATCTCAGGAAAAAGAAAATGATCAGTAGGGAAAAGAATAGAAAAAAAACCCAAACACCTGGCTTGGATTTTGCTCCCCAAGGCTGACTGGACCATTCCTGTAGCTTGACTAGTCATGAACCTTCTGGTCATTCCAAATTTGTTACTGTCCATGCTTCTGTCATCTCTGTTGTGGTTATTACATTTATTTTTAAGGCTGTTTTTTATCCAAAGCGTTTGTTGTTGATGGCCTTCTTCCCTTACCTTCAGTGCTTTCAATTACATAATGTAGTGTGGTACCTGGTAATTCCAAAACAAGTCTATGTGGAATGATAGATTGCAAATGAAAAATGAATGATCTGGGATATCTTAATAGCTTATTTCCACCGTGCTTCCTGCCAGTGTGCCTCTGCATGGCCCACACGTGTATCCAAAGAGATCAAAATGTCAGTCAGCATATTCCCTAAATTCATTTTTTCTTTTAGTGTTGATAGCAAGGAAATCATCAAAAGTGCTGAAAATGCTTTATTGAACAGCAAAAATGAAGTGGTGGTGATTGAAAGCTGCCTTGCACAGAGCAGGAGGTGTTTGATTGTAATCAGGAAGGAAATGGTAAAACACATGAACACAGTCTGATATTCAAAAGGAGGTTCTCCAGGAAAAGGGGAGAGTGTTCTTCTTCTCAGAGGTTCACAGCCTCCTAGTCTCCCTTTGGTAACCTGATCCCTGATGTGTGAGTGCTTTCCTCTCCTTCCCTCCATCCAGGCAGCAGAACAAGGATGCGCTCCCGCAGCTCTCCGGTCCCTGGAAGTTGTGCTGCTGAGTTCAGCGTGGGCTGGAATTGGGTCAGGAAAAAAGCCAGCACTGAATCACGGCTGTCCTGGCACTGCCAGTGCACAAAGGCCAGGAGCAGCAGCCAGGGCAGGCAAAAGGAAAGGAATGTCCTTCCTGGCCGTGGGAATACCCCAAGCTGGCCCCTGGAGGGAGAGCTGGGCTGTCAGAGCAGGGCCATGGGACAGAACCCACCAGGACTGACCACATCCATCCCCACTGCACATTCCAAAGGGTGTGCCAGCCATATTTCTTATGGATACAGTGACCTGAGAGTCAACAAGGACCTCAAGAAGTCACCTGTGATGTCCTTATAACCTCTCTGTGCTCCAGCACTACCAGGCTGAACTCAAGGGGTTCATCAACAATTTATTTAGTCCATATGGGTGTGTAAATTTGGGGCTGAACCATTTGCATCAACATTCTTGATGATGAATTACAGGCTTAGAATTAGCTGATCAGCTCTGGTTTGCCTCTGAAATGTCAGGTTCAAAGAAATCTTTGAAAATAATTGAAAATTGATTTCATGACACTTCGATACTGAGCTCACTGTTATGTTACATTTTGGAATGTAAAGGAGAAATTCCTCCCTGTGAGGGTGGGGAGGCCCTGGCACAGGGTGCCCAGAGCAGCTGTGGCTGCCCCTGGATCCCTGGAAGTGTCCAAGGGTTGGACAGGGCTTGGAGCACCCTGGGATAGTGGAAGGTGCCCATGGCAGGGAGTGGAACAAGATGGTCTGTAACATCCCTTCCAACCCAAAACATTCTGTGGTTCTGTGATCTGCTTTAAATCTCATTGCAGCCAAATGACTCAAACATCACCAGAACATTCTTGCTCCTGGATGCACTTTAAATAAAATCAGCAAGGCTCCTCAGTGTTACCTCATATTTCCCTGGGATCCCAGAACCAGAGCATTAAAATAAAATGAAAAATTATGAGGACAGAACCAACTTCCTGTTGGGAAAGAATAAATCACTGCCTGTGCCTCTCTCTTGTGACTGACCCAGGACTCAGGTCTCAACAGCAGAGCCTCTGAGCCTGTTCCCAGGAGAGGCTCCAGCAGCTCCTAATTACACGTGCAAGAAGTGGGTGGTAACTTCCCCGGGAGCTGGGCATTGAAATGCCTGCCCCCGGGACTGGAGCAATTCCCCATCTCAGCCTCGCTTTGTAAAGCCGAGTTCTGCGAAGAGAGCCTGGTCCTCGAGTGCTTTTTGTTGTGATTTGAGCACTGCTGATTTGAATGCTCCTTAGGGTCTGATGCTTTGGGAAAAGCCTGTTTCCCTCTCCCATCTCCAGTCACACCGCCCCACAGCAGGCAGTGTCCAGCTGCTCTCTGCTGTCGGGCTTGGCCAGGTAAGGACAAGTAAAGTGGTCAGTGAAGGTCAGTGAGGTGGTCAGTGAGGTGGTCAGTGAGGGGTCAGTAAGGGTGAGGTGGTCAGTGAGGGCAGTCCTTTGGGCTCCCAGCCTAATTTCCAAGAACACGGTGTTTTCTCACATAAATCCTCAGTTGAGAAGAGTGTATTTAATCCTTTGTGTTTACCCTTCCATTCCCAAACACAGCAGTGCTTTTTAATAATGATGACTGTGTTATACTACCTCTGTTACACTACCTCTAGACCTGAGGTAGCCTCACTCCTTGGAAAGCTTTCATGTTCCCTGTTCTTATCCTGTCCACGGGAGAGATTCCCATTCCTCTGGACCAGCCTGCCATGCTGTACAGCACAGGATGTTCTGTTTTCCTGTGCCTAAGCCCTGGCTGCCTCGTTGTTCCTGTGCAAACCACATCACCTCTCTCTGAATCTGTGACAGCTCTCTGCTGTGTGTTGCTGAACCGTCCCTCTTGATTCTGGGCTGTGTTTGTGAAGGGGTTTGTCCCACTGTAGGGACCTTCCAGTGCTGGGGTGCACTGCACTGGCTGGGTCTGCTTATCAAGCATGTAAATACTGGTCTGCTTCTCTGGATTTCAGGAATATTTCCTGAGGGTGACCATCATGCTGGCACCTCTTTGCAGTGCTCCATTGCCTTTTCCTGTCACAGCTGTAGAAAACACTCTGAGCCAGAGACTGTTACACATTCAAAACCTTGCGATTCAGTTCATGTAATATTTTGATCACCTGTTGTGACTGCCAGGCCGTGGGAGAGATAATTTATAAGGGAGAGGCTGGAAGCTTTCCAAGCTGGTGATTTCTCTAGCCTGGATGCAGTACAGATGTTAAACAGAGCTGCTGTGACCTTTCTGCTGATAAGTCGTGGCACTGCAGAGCTCTGCAGGGCTGAGCAGTCATTCCTCCTCCCTGAAACTGAACAAAACTGCCCCTGCAGCCAATGCACAGCAGAGAATTTATTGACTGTCTCTGGAATTAGGCAATCCTGTTAATTGTCTTCATCTTCCAGGACTCTGTCAGTCTTTGCCTGCACCATTGGTGGCACAGCCCTTTGTGTGCCAGCATGAGTTGGTTGAAAGAGACCCCTAAAATTGAACAGCAAATGAATCAAAGACAAGGACAGATACATCTCAGAGATAATTGCGTTCAGATATCCTGGGGAGCCCTTACAAATCCCTTCTCAGCTTCCACAGCTCCTTTCCCTCTTGTGGCTTTGCTTTGAGGAACCTCTATTAAGCAACAAGATATCCCTAAACAACGCCAGCAATGAGTCAAAAGACTCCTTTCCTTTTCATGATTTACCTCCCCAGTGCTCTCTGGCCATGCCAAACTCCAAAGCAAGACCTTTTTAAATTATTTTTTTGTATTACTAAGGCTCAAAATGATGGGGGTGGCTCAGCATTTTTTCCCATCTACAAAGCTCATTAAAGAGCACTTGGACATTGGTGGGACATTGGTGGGCTCTTTTATTCAGTTGTGGGATTTGTCTTCCTTTTCCTTGCAGCCTGGATGTTCACCCCTGTGCCATTTCCCACAATGAACTTGGGGTCTGAACTTGGGTATGTTTTATGTCAATGCCGTGGGAGTCAATAATTGTGAGGTTTTGTCTACACAGAGTTCCTAGACAAGAAAATCACACAATATTTTTAATACACCAAACTCATGACCCTCAGCATATACATCATGTCTTATTTACACCTCCATATCCATACTTACTTGAAGTCTGTGGTATCACAAATGCATTCAAAAATGTTATATTTCTGTTTCAATATCTCTTTGATCAGGAAAAAAAATAGTAACTTTCATAAGCGGGATTCATTGTCTTTTTAAAGCAAGGTGATTGTAGCACAGTTGTGATCCTATAAAAATACAGTGCTAGAGTATAGTACACATTTTGTAAAAAAACTTGATATCTGGGGGTGAACAGTCCTCTGGCAGTTTTGGAACACCATCCAGTATTTTCAGGTTTGGCAAATTGGAGAATACACTTAAAGAGAGACAAAAGAAGAACAGAAATTGGGATAAATAATCTTGGGAAATGTTGAGAACAAAATAGACACTGTTAAAAAGGAAACAGTGGATTCAAATATATCTAAAATAGATTTGGGTTTGGGCAATCTTGATTTGTCATTTGTTGCAGAATTTATCTGATAAAGAGGTAACTAAAACCTCTCAGGTTTCTCTCTGTTGCACCACTTTTATACCCTCAGACTCAATCAAGCACTTCAAGTATCTGTCACCCAATGCTGGCAGTGAATGTAGTACCAGGGTAATAGCAAATAATACCAATATTTATTTGCCTTAAGAACTGGCACGTTGAGAGCAGAAACACGACCAGTAACTGTTAAAAAGTGTTTTTCTGCTTTTGTTCTCCTGGCCCTTTTGATATGTAAATAAAATGTGAAATCCATAATTTTAAATTAACTTTTTAACTTCCATGCTGATATCTGCTCCCTGCCTCAGAAAGCACAAACATCCCCAACTCACTGCCACAGGGGTGCCCACTAGACTAAAGGAAAAACATACTGGAAATCAGAAAGGTTTTCATTAAACACTTTCTTTACACTTCTCCTTTCTTTTTTTCCCCTCCCAGGAGGCGATGGGAAGAGATTTGTCCCATCTCAGACAAACTCTATAAGGTTTATCTTCGAAACATCAACACATGACTGTGTTTGTCGTGGGGAAAAACATTTGTAGTGGGGAACATCTGCAGCCAATGCAGATTTTCGAGGAGTGAGATTTAGATTAAATTATATTGTCCTGAATTCTCTGTCTTGGATTAGAATTTCCATTTCCAGTGCCTGAGGCTGTTTCCAGTGTCTGTTAAACCTCCACACACCCCACTGGAACACGACCTGCACTGAGGGGCTGTTCAAGGCCGAGCAGCTTCCACTGTGCTGCCACAGGGACAGGAGGGAATGCAGGAAAATCAAATGGAGGGAACTTAATTTTCTCTTGCTTTTGCTCCCATCTTTCAAGACATCCTCGTGATTCCATCTCTGACATGTAATGCAATTTAGGCTCCTTGCAGAATACACGAGGGATACAATGAGGCTGAAGAGAGTTTGAGTAATAGGTAGTTTCTATTAATAAAAGGGAATCTAATTTATCTGCCCTGCTCACTGTCTCTGAACTTGATCCATGGACTTAGTTCAGTTCCAGAACTGCCAGTCATGAGATTAAAAAGCATCCTAGGCAGTTTCTGAATATTTTGGGGCTTTTATCAGATCCTGGCTCATCAGCCCATGTGCCTCGAGCACTTCAGATAATTGAAACTAGGGGAAAAGAAAACGATTTTTTAGAAAGCTTGTTGTATTTGAGATCCTATTCCTTTTAGGCCCTCTCACAAACACTTTTTTTGTGTTTATCAATTTTTTTTAGTCATGAGATAATAAGACTTACAGCTGTCTGTATCTTTCTTGGAACTCACAGGGATTCCTCTTGAGTATGAGGGATTCAAGTGGAGTATGTCTGAAGTCTGATATTCCACTTAGTGTCGTAATGTTGTTTTCTGCCAGGGATAAGTGCTGAATCTGAGGGATCTTTGGCAGCTGTTTGAAGGATGTAAAGTGGTTTTTATTTACATTTAGTTCTCTGCATCTGTAAAGTACAAAGTGTATGACATCACTATCACATCTGTGACAGAATGCACCTGTAAGCCAGCACAGGGATGGCTTTTATACACTAGTTTTACATTTGTGCTAGTTTTGCTTATTCGTGGACTGCAAGATGAGATCCCTACACTTTATATTCCCAACTTTCTTTACAATAGATGCACCATTATTCCTGTTCCCAACACTACAGCTCTCCATACACCCAGACTGTAAAATATGGATGTCGTGGTCATGCTTGGCCTCTCTGCTTGGGTTATGTTACTCCATCTCTTCACAGAGACTCCTTCGGTGTTCAACAACTTTCCTTTTTGGCACAAATCTCCCTGAACTTGACGTGACTCATTAATTATCCCCCAGGAATAAAGAGGACATCATCTGATCTCCTCACTGAATGTTTTCAGCATGGGGATGACCTGAACTCAGAACAGCAACATTCTGATGGATTCTCCATACAATACCCCCCCAGAAGAGCATATTTGGCCATTCTCAAGGGTCTGCCCCCACCTATTACTAAACCCAGATTTTGATTTCTATGATATTACATAAAAATAGAACCAGGACATTTTGTCTACCTTGGCAACCTTATGGCACTTAGGTCTGTCAAAGAATTGTCCACCAACCAAAGCTTTTCCACCCGAATTAATCTTCGGAGAATTCTTTGGAAGTTTTCCACCTGGTAAAGATCACCCAGGTCCTGGAATGAAAGGTTCAACTCCTGGGAAGGGAAAAATAAGAGAAATCACTTTTTTTTTCCTTGCTTTCTAATAACTGTATCATTAATTACAAAATCAGTCAGAATTAGTTAAAATATGAATCTATTTTAGGATGCTGCTCTGAGAACAATTGGTGGTACCAAGTGCCAAATCTACCTCAGATTCACCGTGAGGGACTCCATAATTCTTTGAAAGTAAAGAAGAAAGAAACCATCTCTTAAGCATGAATTTTAGTGTCCAGCCCCGCCTTCCTCTTGGAGTGGGAATGCCAGTGTGTTTGTGCTCCAGGGAGAGGGACAGGACTAAGTGATCGTGGCTCACTGGTTTGGCTTCTAAACTCATCTGGAACAGAAGTGCTGTGCAGCAGCCAGATGTAAATATTCACAGAGTCTTCAGAGAATGGTTTGGGTTGGAAGGGACCTTAAACATCACCCAGTTCCACCCCCTGCCATGGCCAGGGACACCTTCCACCAGAGCAGGTTTAAACCTGCTCACTGCAGGGAGCAGCCAGACACCATGACTTGGCTTATTTACAACTACAGCACAAAATGTTAATGAGGAAGTTTTACAGCACAGCTTTCCCAGTTCTCTTGCAGTCTCTTTTCCCATTTCTCAGTGTCAGTTACTTGTTTTCTTTTTTTCAAAGTACGTCCTTCTTTTCTGAAAAACAGCTCTTCTTCGGAGGGCCCTGGTCAGAGAAAAAGATTTACAATAGTGGATGTGATATAGAACTGGCACTTAGGTACTTGCTGGAAGAATATATATATATAGTACTGGGAAGATTCTGTAATGAAGAAATATATATAATATTACAGGTGTGTAAGTTTGCAGGCTTCCGAGACATAAATTTATGTGAAGATTTTCCTGCCATTTCCAGGCCCATAATTCAGCAAGCAATCCACGGGCGTGGTGATTTGGTACGTGGTTGGTGAACGACAGACCTGCTGCAGCTCAGAACCAGAGCCTGCTCTAAAGGCTTGCTCCCAAGGATCTGAGTTCTAAAATCCTTATTCCTTCCCATGCTATGAGTTAGCCTCTAATTGTCCTGAGAAAGGACCATGTTTGCAGCTTCCCGAGCACTGACAACAACTGCAACGGGGGTCAAGAGCCACACGCAGGGCCTCATTGGGGTTAAGAATGACACACACCGGAGACTTAAAGTCTTAAGGTCTACTGGAATGTCTAGAGCTATGGACATCTTCAAATTCCTAAACAAAGCAAGGACAGGGTGGAAATTTTCCACTGTTTAGTCCCAAACAAGCAAATACTGGATTTTAAACCCCATCTTTCATTCTCTTGAGTGTGTCTACAGATTGTAATTGAGCCAATGTAGTCTTAAAATACAATATATGTGCCACTGTTTGCAGGACTGGATTTCCCTCTTGGTGTTTTGTTTGGCTGTTTGGCATATGGCTACTGCATTGTGAACATTTAAATATTAATGAACTTTTGAGAGAAGTAATCAGCACCATATTAACACCAAAAATTTTCAATTTGCAGTTCTGGCAGTTGTTTCTCATTTTCAAAATTACAAAGGATAATTTCCTCATGATTAAAAAAAGCAAGCATGGACAACTATGGGATTAAAAGCTGCCCCTTTCCAAAAGAATGGCAAACTCCATGATTTAAGCTCGTAACATTTAAGGATGTAGTGTCTGACTAAATAGAGTTAAGGTTTAAATGTCAATGTGTCTTTTTGATCTTTACCTTCTCTCACTCGGGGACAAAGGAGCTGATTCCCTCGAACACCGTGTTCTTCTATGTCACACCAGCCAAGGTACTTGAAGGAGTCAGAAGGAAGCTGAAAAAAAAGCAAAATAAAGATATAAAAGAATAGGTGAAAGTTCTTGAGGTTTTGACATCGTATTTTGTCTTGGGGCCTTATTACAGTAGAAATCCCTCCAGTTAGAGCCATATCCGGAAGCTGGTAAATGCTGTAGGAATTCACATTTAAGTGTGTTTGCCACAGCTCATCCTGGTTTACTCCTAAAAATTGGCTCAAATATTGGAGAGAGCCTTTTCAGGGCTTATTATCCCCTCGCCCATGGCATCAGTTTGGTGCACAGTGCTCAGAGGCTGAGTCAAATCCCTTGCCACAGCTGACCCGTCGAATTGAATCTTATTAATAACCTGCCCCGGTTTTGGAAGACAAAAGGAGGTAAACAAAATCTGCTTCAAAGCTGAGGAAGAGATTTCTGCCTTAGCTGCTCTTTGTCAGTGTCTCTCTTCTCCGAACCTGTGATCAGACTGGTAAATCCAGCACTTACTGGGAAAGGTAGCCCGGGATCACAGCTCGGCCTGAGGATTCCTCTGGTTTGTGGTAAAGCCGGTGGAACAGCGTGTGCATCACCAAGGATGGAGCAGCAGGAGGAATAGGACTTCAAGAACTTTGGATTGCTTGTAGTCAGACCTGAGGAACTAGAGAGGAGATGCGAAGCCACTGTAGATTCTGCTCAGAGAAATGCAAAGTGTTTTACGGTTACAGAAAATACGGAATAGCTCGGGGTAGGACTTGCCACCAGGCAACAGCCACATCCTGAGGTCCAACCGTGGGCAGTTCCCTCACTTCTCACTGGAGCAGCTTTTCCTAAGGAAACGCAGGAGTCTTTCACAGATGTGTCGGGATATTAGAAAGAGGAATTTACTGGCAGTTTGTTAGAAAAAACAAATCTTGGAGAAAATTGAGAGCTGAACTTGCTCATCACCATGATGTGTTCCCTTCTACCCAGGAGAGCCCTGCTTTTATGGATTCAGGTTGAATGAAAAGATACCTCAATTATTTATTTTAATCCACTGTACATGTGTTTTATTATTTTACTAACATTATATTAGCATATTTATTTTAATCTCTTGAATATGTCCTAGGGGAATCTCAGGCATCTGGGGAAAAGCTGGAATTTGTCCAACAGAGTCTTCAAATCATAGAATTATTAGGCTTGGAAAAGACCTCCAAAATTATCAAATCCAACCTTCAACTTGAAATCAAGTGTTTGTGTGCTTTGCTAGTCCTTTGCCTAAGCACACTCCCAAAAGTACATTTTAGATACCCCAAATGGTGCAATTTCTCCAACTGTGCTTCAGAGGGACCGAAGAATTTGCAGACTGGAAGCTGCAATTTAGAAATTTCCCGTGGAATACTTGAAAACAATGATTTAATTTAGCAAGTGTGTGCACCCAGCACTGTAATTTGACGTTTACTGCACAGGCTCAGGGAGCTCTTGCCAGGAAGTATCAGCTGTCAGTCAGCATCATAAAACAACCGTAGTCAGGAGCAGAAATACAGAATAAAAATGCAGTTTTGAAATGGTTTGGAGAGGAAGGCAAAAAAGGTCTCACACTGAGAGTAGCAGACAAGCTAAATAGAACATTTGTTAAAATGTGCAATTACAGATTATTGCCAAATTGTCACGAAGTGATGTGTCCTGTTGACCTTACCCCACTCGTGCACAGAACAGCTCTGACAAACTGCTCCCCTCCCTCCCTGCTTTGTGGTGGGTCTTTAATGGGATCAAACCAGCCCCAATGAACTGTAGGTGACTTCAAGGAAGCAGCGTGAGCTCAGCATTGTGGAAAATAACAGCTATTTACTGAGACATTTTTTGAGGTCATCCTGAGGCAAACAGACCATTTTCGTGTGTGTGTGTTATAGAGCAGCAGGAGTTCACACACAGCAACCCTGTGAAAAGAGGATTCCTGTTTGGTCAATAGCAAAAATACCCCAGAAAATTTAAAAGTACTGGGAATTCTTGTTTAGCCTTGTCTTGCTACTAATTCACCTTCTACTTTCTTGTGTGTTAAATGAGGTCATACCAAAGAAATATGTAGAAATTCTTTTATGTTTAAAGAAAAAGGTCTGTTCTTCTTCTCAGTTTGGAAGTGATCTTTTAGGATGTATTCAAATGACTATTTATAACTGCAAGACTTTTCAAAACCTACCTTCCTCTCAGCTAGATACTACCTCCTCTGCTGAGACGGGAATGCACACTCCCAGTCCCTTGAAATGTGGGATAAAACATTTTAGCTGAACCATTTAACATGGTATCTATTCTGATTCCCTGGCAGAAACCCACTCACAAAATCCTGTGTCGGTGACGGAAAATAAAACATAAAGTTCCAGAAAAAAATATGTGATAGATACGACTTCTCCAATCAGGTGGGCAGTGAGATTTCTATGGGAAGGAGTGACAGAAGGAAAACACCTTTCATCTCAAAGTTGAACAAGTTTTGCCCGAGTTTAACAAGCACCAGCTGCACCCCAGCGTTATGTCACAGAAGATTTTTCTGGAGGAGCAAGGGCTGCACTGCGTTTCTCTGCCTTGCTTTGTTTACCTTCCTATTTTGATGCAAAATTGATGCAAAAGGACTGGCAATGAACGAGGCAGGATGCAATTCCAGGCAATTACAGATCGCACAATACATGAAAGGAACAAAATTTCCTGCCTTGATTGTGAGGCCCTTCAGCTGGATATGAATCTCCAATGACACCTCTGGGAGCAGCACACTAGATTATGTCAAGCATTAAGGGAAAAAAAATTAGATTTATGATGTCTGTCCACGCTGAGTCATTTCCTCTCACTGCGCCTGCAGTGAGAAATTGGTGCTTATCATAAATCATAGACCTAAATTCTTATGAGAGAAGAATTAATTTCACTAATGGAAACCCTCTGTGGCAATTGCATTCCTCCATTCTCTGTCTTTTTGGGGGGTGTGGCAGAGTATTTATTATGTCTTTTAAGCAGAGATACTTGATTATATTTTAATAATCCTATAATAGAGGATTGGAAAGCAAACTTCAAATAATAGTGGGGGAAAAAAATCTCGTGTTTGACCATTTCCTAATTTCTGAGGCTGGCCCTCAGTCCAGTTCCTATCGTGGTTACAGCTTTGCCACTGACACCAAATTCAGGTACAAAACCTTTTTTCATCTAAATAATTAAACAAACGAACACAAAATTGCACTAAAGAATTCTTTGCAGGCACCTTGAAGTCTGGAGTGCTCCATGTGAGCTGAGTAGAGGGAGCACGGACTGTGGGGCAACTGGAAGTACTCATGGCTAACCCCTTGCATTCCATGTATTCTCCTCAGTGCAAGTCCCGGTGAGGAATTAAGTGTCTGAAAGGTTTTCCAGACTGGCAGGAATGAGAACAGAACAGCTACTGCATTTTTCAGAACATGGCTGAGGAGACACCAGGCCGTATCTTGGAAAATCATGCACTGCCCTGGAGCTCCCTGATCAAAAAGTCCCTCCTTATCAAGGTGTCGGCCGTGCGTCTGTGAAATGCTTCTCCTCTCGCTGACATCTTGGCCAAACTCTCACAGACCCCAAAATGCTGTAAGTTTTTTGACTGCAGTGCAGGTACATTTGAGCCCAGCTGACTTTAAGTGCAGGATACATTAAAAGCCCATGAAAGACTTTGAAGAGCTCAAGCTGAGCTACTCCTAAAACTACAGCACTGAAAGATAATCTGAGTGAAAATTGAAGGAAAAATCCCTCCTGTGTATATTTTAGATATTTGGCTGTTCAGAAAGGCCTGTCAGTCAAAACCTGATAAAACAGCAGCCTTGACAAACAAACATCTGAGGCTCTACAGCACAGGTTCAGCTTTGCTGCACAGAAAATGGGGAGCTCAGTTAAACAGGAGTAAAGATAAAGCAGGTTATAAGTGAACTCTTGCATTTGGGATTTGAAAGGCTTTTTGTCCCAACAATTTGAGCAGTTTTGGGGTCTGGCCTAGCTTCCCACAGTCTTATCCCCAGCTGCTCTTCAGGAATCAGCGGCTTTGAGCAGGCTTAGCTTTCACTGAAGCACGGCTGCTTTTCCCGTAGGTCTGAAATGCCCTGGATAAAAGGTTTGGGAACAAGTAGCAGGGCTATTTATACTAACTCTTCACATATCCAGAGTCAGAATTCCTATAGTGCTCACTACAGCTTCACATCCCACCAAATCACAGGCAGTATCTGATGGAAAGGCCCCTGCTCCCACGTGGTTGATCTCAGTGAATCTGGTCAGGTTCTTATTTCACAGCAAAGTGCTCCAAATTCATTCAGTCGTGGTACTGTGGAAGTGAAAAATGTGGAGCATTCTAAAGGAACCAAATCAAATGTGTTTTAAGATCACCTTTAAGAAGAAGAAAATAAAAAAATACCTCAAACCAAAGAAACTGAGAAAAGGGTGATAAATCCTCCCAAAAAGAAGGGTTCTTATCACTGCTCAGAGCTGCTGATTTTGCACAGGCTCGTAGGGAGCTGGTTCTGGATCTGCCCAAACCACTTGCACAAATAACTATTTTCTCCCAGGATACAAACACCCAGTCCTTTATGTTGTCCCAGTCAATGGCACAAGCCAAAGCCATCCACATAAATGAACGTCAGGGCTAACTTACTATTTGTGAAAGTATTTAAAAGATGGCAAACTCAGAATTCGGGCTGTGCTTCATTTCAAATGCACAAAATTTACTGCTCCAGAGCAGCTCTGCTTGTATGCAAACATTTGTTATGAGAACTCTCTGAACTTAGAATAGTAGAAGATATGGACGTAGTGTTTCCATGCTCTATTACATTTCAATTATTTTTATAAGAGTTTTATGAGACATTATGCAACATTTTGAAGCGGTTCTTTTGAGCATAATTTAGTGACAAACACACCTGTAAGTTATGGCTACAACACATCCTTGCTGTTAGCTGTGGCATCAATTATCTTGCTTTATGCTTCATAAAACTGCCCCCCACAAGACATAATTAACTTAATTAGGTCCTATCACCATAATTATACTTTCCTAGCATATTAACTAACATTTCCTCCATGGATCCTACAAATTCCACGTGCCTCTCACACATTTTTATAACAAACTCGACATTTTTGTTGGGACAGCTCCTGTCTTTCAGCAATCAGCCAGAGACAGCGCGAAAACCAACCCGTTTTCATTCCTGTTTTTGCTGCACAGCAATCTCCGTTAGCACCACAGGCTGCTACATTTTCAAAAGCCACTCAATCCTGTAACTCTATCTTTGTTGTCAAAGCATGTCAAGCCAGCTGTGCAATGACTACAGGTCCGTGTCTCCTTTCACCCTCCTACCTTTCGGACATGTCTCGCTGCTGCATAAAATCCTCACATCTTGCACAAGGCTATTTGTCTACAGCCAAAGCTCATCTTCCCATCTCTGCCCCTGCAGAGGGAGGGAGTTCTACGGCCTCTGCAGAGGGGGAACCTGCCGGGATCCTGGCCGGGGCTGTGTGGATTCACTGTCTCCAAGGGAACACTGTCACCTCGCAACGCAGTCACGTTAGGAGCTATTGTTACCAATCTCTTAAGCACATCAAACAAATTCCTGGGCTGATCGAGCTGGTGTCAGTGAACTGTTTTTCCAGCAGGTGCCTAAAGATAGGTTGGTGATACCTGTAGCAAGATATGTGATCGTCCCGAGGAATCTCTGGTCTGCTCACTCCAGCGGCTTCGCTTTCATGAATTGCTTTCACAGTTTTGCCCACTTGAAGTTCGTATTTTCTTTGCCTGTAAGATCTCCTGCTTCATTAATGGCTTGCTAAATGCCCTATTAATTTATCCAAGAACTTTGGATGAAAAGAAAATACTTAAAGAGGCTCATATTTTATGTAACATTCATGAAAGTTCTTCATGAGCACTCCTTTGCTCTGTTGAGAGTTCCTGCCTCGGTTGAATGTGCTCAGCCATTTTAGGAACAACTTTCCAGGCTTCCTTCTTTGAGTTTGCAGCTGAGAATGAAAACAAGAGACTCCTCTCTTGGTGGGAACCAACAGGCCAGGTTTGTGTCTGTTTTTATACTATATTTTTCTTAAAACATTAAAGCTGTAGGTTCTGAGAATCAGCCCAGGGAAGTTACTCCCTTCAAAAAATGTTTGACTGATGTTTGTTTGGTTCACTCAGACAAAGTGCAGATGCTGGCAGGGTTCCAGGGTGGAATTGCAGCAGCCCGATGTGGTTTTGGGCACTGGTTAGTGCCGGCTGAAGTTTACAGATGGCTTTCGAACTCCAGGAGTAGCAATGGGACCCAGGTTTTCAGTGGAAGGCTGTAAATTGAGCCCTATTGATCTGCATGCCCCACACCACAGGCACAGCTCCTTCTTCACTTGAGCTCCTGGGCTCTGCACTGAAAGAAGAGGGGATAAATAGATTAAAATCAATGTGGAAAAAGTGCACAATCCCCTCTGCCTGGGGATATTCAACTGGAAACGTCATATGGTCAAAACCTCTGTGATTTAGACTTCTACCTTTCAGTTTCTTCACAGAATTACTTCTTATCCTCCCTTTCCTTCATATTTCTCTCTTCTCTTCTTTTTGGTCACTACAAAGGCTGATCATTATGAGATCTTTCTCTATAGAAAGGCATTCCCCAACAGTGTCTGAAGGCTCCAAAACTTTCTCTTGGAAATTCTGCTGGCAAATTTCTCTGTGCCAGTAAAGTACAGGGGAATAATGGTTATTAGAAGATTTCTGCTCCATGCAAAGGCGGTTTGTGGTTCCGAATGTTGAACTGACAGATCGTTATGTGAAATTTAACAAAGTAGCCATTCCACACAGGTTTCATTAAAATTTTATGTGGTAAGAACTGAGTTTATTACAGGGTGGGTGAGGACGGGGTGTTAAGAGATTCATCAGGTCACTTGAATGCATCATTTCTCTCTCTGCTAAGAATAAAAAAATTAATATCTAAATCAAACAAGTCTGTAATTTGGGGCCTTTCTACTTACCATTTTTCCTCTCTCTATAAAATGAAAGGTATTGGACCCCATCACAGCCTAATGGGCTTCAGATCTTTTATGGCAAATGCATTCCTCATAAAGCTTTTGGAAAATTATCTCTGTGCTATTTCAGAGAAACGACATATTTTACATGGTGTCAGCCCTTCCATTATAAACACTATTTTTCAGATCTTTACAACCTGCCCGTAAAATGTGCTTCTGACAAGAAATTCAGCAGCGTGTCCCAGCTCTGCAAGAAAGAAATAGTTTTTCCCACTTTATCCAATTTTGACCAGTAATTTTGTCTTTGAAATGGCTGAGCAGGGAAATACAGGCTGGGCATCAGTCTCAGCCACATCTGCATTCTCATAACTCCACACTTGACTGACAGGATGCTTCCCTGCATGTCCTACAGGTCCATGAAATGTGTAGGAACTGGGCAGAATCCAGCTCATCCCGAGGTCTGATTAACGACAGAAACAATCCCAATTATTCTCACTGCTGTAGGCCACAAGAGGCCCTGTTGTTCTGGGCACCACAGAAAGCCAGGAAAGTAGAGTTTGCTCCAGAGAGTTTGTACTTTAATTGGACAGAGCAGACAGACAAAGAGCAGGAAGAAAGGAAATAATATTATCCCGCCTCCTTTTATACAGAAATAACTGAAATGCTCAGACCATGAAATCCTGGCACTGTGGTAGTCGCCAGCAAAAACTCAGTTCCTGTGATCAGGGTCAGCATTCACACAGGATTCACAGACACTGACTTTGTTAAGACCAGACTAGATGAACAGTCTGGCTTTAAAGTCTGCATTTAATGGCTGAGTTTCTGAGCTGACATTTTGTTAATCATTGTTAAAGAATAAAGACATTTCTCTGTTACAACATTTTTCTCATCCAGGGATAAATCAGTTTGTTGATGTAGTTTCATGTTCTTTATGTAAAAGCCTTTCTTTAGTGTTGACTTGGTACATATTGGTGACATCAAACCATTAGGTTGATGCCACAAGTAAAATCTAAAAACATAACAACATTTTAGCACCAGCAGAAAGTCAACTTCTGTACTGATCTTACCTGGTTTGACCATATCCAGGAATCCATGGCATTCATGCTGGATGAGTCAGTTGGAAAGAGAGAATTTCTTACTATTTCAGGGGTATGACCTGCATGGCTGCGCCCAGGAAGCCCTAGAAAAGGAACACACTATAAATGCACAAATGCTTATCTGTGCCTCAGCAGATAAGCAGGCACTCTTGCACAAACCAACTGGTTATTTTGCGGAGTTACCCAGGCAACACATTTCTTTCTGTCCTGCCCGTTCAGGATTCCAGTAAAGTATTCGACTCCCACCGGTTGGACTTGGAGAGCATTTACAGGGGAAAGCCAAGGACAACAGGATAAAGCCTTGGACAGAAGGAGGGCAGAGTCAGTGAAACATTTCATCGGGGTCAGCAGACAAAAAGGAATCAACAACTAGCTGCATAAATAATTGAAGTGAAAACTGTATATGTCTGGTTTTCTAAGGTGTTACAAACCCATGGATTCCAAGAGGGTTGGAGGGGCTGTAACCAAGCAACAAGGACTGAAATTTGGTTCTCTCTTCTGGAAAAACAATGGGCTGGCAAGTCATAATGACAATGCCTGGCACTGAAGATTGAGTTTTTCCTTGATTTAATAGTCTTTGGATCAAGCTATAAGAAAAGATGTTTATGGAATGAAGAATGGCATTTTTATTTGGTTTAGGAAAGGCTTATTCCAGGATCAAATCTGTCTTTGCTAATAAAATGTAAGTCAACAATTTCTGGGCAAATTAGACTTTTTTTGACACTAAGAGAAGATCACAAATAAATAACATTTTGAGGGTTTTTTCCTCCAAACTTCCTTTTCAAAAAAATAATTGACATTACTCACTGTCTCTTCAATTTCCTGTATGAAAGAGAAAACATAATTGTATCCCAAGTGAAGTTGGTGCCATGCAGAACTCCTGTTGATTGATGGGTAATAATGACTTCTCCCATTAAATACCTCACTGAGATGAGGTATATTTTCCCTTTTACCTTAAAACATGGCTTTTTATATTGAATGAAGTCATTGCCTCCCTAATCCCCAGACGCACATAAGATCCTGATTAACCCTGTAGCCCTCAGGAGTAATGCCGCTGGATTCAGCCGGAGCAGATCCAACCGTGTGTGGCTGTGGAAAAACCCCAGAGGTTCCTGCCGGGTACCTGGCACAGTTCTCACAAGGGGGTGAGCCTTCCCTCGAGGCTTAGGGCTCGCTGAATCTCAGGCACAAACTGCCACCCATTTTAAGGAGCTTCCTGTCAGTCTCCACCTGCCCAAGTGCCATTTCCGTCTAATCCTCACAACGTAAAAACATCTTATCCAAAGCTGCCAAAACAAACAGGAGCAGGCGCTTGATGGAGCCACCCAGGGATGCGAACTCCGGTGTGAGGTCAGTCTCATTTCCTCCATCCATATCTTTATTATGAATCTCATGTTCCAACTTTTCATGAGTTAATTGTTAATAATTCCCAGTGGAATACAACATTCATTAAGTACTTCCTAATTTATCAAACATAAGCTTCATCAGGTAATTTTAATCATATGAAAATCATTCTAAATTCATTTTGATAGACAATTTCCTGTTGCAGCCTTGTAAGCCTCCTTTTCCCCTGTGTCATTTGAAGCAGCATCTCTGGTTATTCTCCTCTCTAAATTCCAGCACTGCGGATGCCATTGCACTTCCATAATTTTTTGGTATTTATTTATGAAACTGCTGCCAACTGCTAAAGAGTTATGTTGGGATTTTTTTTTTTAATTGGTTTGGGGTGGGTTGTTTTGTTGGTTTTTTTTTTTTTTTTTTGGGATTTGTTTTTTTTTTTTTTTTTTGGGATTTGTTTTTTTTTTTTTTTTTTGGTGGAGAATTGATTACCTGAATTATATTGAAAGAATTGGTTCATTTCATCCATCACAGGCCTGCCTTCCTGAAACTCTGATCCTGTAAATACGGGAATACTTAGGAGTCGCCAGAGCACTTCTCTATTAAAGTGGCTTTGCCAGCTTGTCATATATCTGATATTTGAAACAAATAGACATAATCTCTTTACGTAAGGAACAGGAAAAGGACTGTATTGCTGGGCCAAGGTGGTAAAAACTACCCAGCTCTGCATAAGCTAAGAAAGGAGGGAAGGAACAGGAGAGCATGGAAAAACAATGCAGTTGAATGACAAACTTAATTCAGTTGTTTAAAATTCAGAGGTGCCTGTCCCCATTCCAATCAAAGAAGGAACTGAGAACTCCTGAACGTGTATTTACAGGCAGAACTTGTTCCTGACATCTCTGATTTTTTTATCCCTATTCTTTCCCTGAGACTTATTGCCAAAAAAAATTAAGTTCAAATGAATGCCTTGTTATTCACTGTCTGCAAGGATAATAAAGATGTTCTCTAGCTGAAAGCAGAAAGCCGGGCCTCCTGTGATCATGGGGAAAAGAAGAGAGAAGCATTATGAGGAGAATCAACTGCTTTTATTAGAGGTGGTGTGCTCATGCAGCTTTTGTCAGGAAATCCAAATAATTTGTTCCCACTTGCTTTCATTTCGACAAAAATGGCAGCCTTGTGTTACATGAAAAAAGGAGAGTGAGTCCTGTTTCTCTCCAGTGCTTCTTTTATAGGAAGGAGACAGACACACTGTAGCTGTCCACAATTCCTGCATCTAAAGTTAGGACCTGGCACAGCCTGCCGAAACAAATTAAAAGTAAGGAAAATGTGTTTCTGCTCAAAGTCGGTGACTGCATTTGCTGCATCACCGTCTGTGTGTCCTGAGGGCTACACCACGTCCTCCTCCCAGCAGTGCTGGGGGCGCTGACCCGTTCCTGGGGCTGATTTTCCGAGGCTTTGTCCTGCAGCTGAGGGTTTGTACCTGCTAAGCAGGGGACTTCTGAGCAACAAGCAGGTTGCATTCACAAGGCACAGCTCTAAAGATCTGTTTTAAATCAAGCCTGACTCCCGTAGAGCAGGGTTTCTGGACTCAGATATATCCAAAAGACAAGAAGACCTTAAAGCATCTTCATCCGAATGATTTACCTCCCCTCACTCTCCACAGCACTGTCTTCCCACACGAGTTCTGGCACTGCGGAGCTGCTGGTGGCACTTCCCAGAGCCCGGTGTGTAATCCCTGGGGAGGGCAGTGCTCCATCCATAAGCATCAGCCTTTGCTGCCGAGGCTCAGTTTCAGTCAGGGTCCAGGGAAGGCCAGCCCCTGCCTGGAAAGGGAATGACTTCATCCAGAGCCTCGCTCTGCGTTAGCTGTTCTCACCCAAAATCCCCGCTGCAGCCAAGTCTCTGTTTTTCAGAGGTCCATCTCCCACCTCACGTTTTCGCTTTAACAGAGATGAGGTGATAGAAGCAGCAGCTTTTCAGGGAGAATTAAAAAAGGATTAAACCCCACACACTTCAGATCCATCCTGATCTTTGGACTTCTAAGAGGCTCTGAGTCCACTGCTGGCCTAAGGGGGCTATGAAGGTGCTGTTCAGCTACTTTCTGTCACTCCATTCTCCAGTCGCAGCCCTGCCAGGTCACTGACCCAGTCTCAAACATGAACTGCACCATCTTTCAGCTGCTTCACCTTGCTGCCAGCTCCATGCTGCATTCCCAGTTGGGAAATCGGAATTTTTGTCTTCCTTCACACTGGGGTAAGAAGAGAGCCCTGTTTTCATTTATGAAATGTCTAAGTGACCAGGTGTTCTTGTCTTGATTAAGGTACTTTAATGTCTTTGTTCAGACCTCATATTTTTTGCAGTTGAGTTGTGAAAGATCAGCAGCTGAGCTTCAGTCGTGTTCCCCCTCATTTTGCATGCTGCCTTCACTGTTTTGGAGAGCTGCTGAATACAAAATGAAGCTGCAAGAGCGTGTTTGCTCTACAGCCAGCAAGGCATGAAGCACTTCTCTCTCCAGCTGTGGAGTACAGCCAGAACATTGCTAACAGTGTCGCTGGAGATGTGACTCAAAGTGTGACATTTAGTACTCCATTGTGTGACACCAGATGATTAATGCTCACAGCAAAACACAGGCTGGTTTAAGTAAACAAAATTAAATATATTTTTGTGATTATAGGAATCGTGTTACATCTCTGAGGGAACATCAGCTGCTGCTCCCAAATGCTTCAGATTTGTCAGCTTGTTTTTAAACGCTTTGGTTGTTCACTGGATTTTCCTACCGAATAAATCCATTGGCTCTTTGGCCCAACAAGGCCAGTGGGTGATTTGGGCAGCAGTTTGGGGCACAGCCAGTTACTGCACATCAGCCTTAATCTTGTGTCATGGTCAGCAATTTGCAGCATCTTATTGTTCCAATTTTCAGCATTAGAAAGACACCATGGGAGTATCAGAGAGCAGGGCCTCAGCCCAGAGCCAAACCCGTGGGGTTCTCCAGCTCCTGTCACCAGGGCATCACACCAACTGTACCTGCTGGCCGCTCACCATGAGGTTACCTTCTCTGTTCCGTGCCATTTGCTGTGGAATGGGTCCCCTGGGACGCAGCCAAACGGGCAGAGCAGAGCCCAGTCCCGAGCCCCTGTGTGCCCTGGCACTGCTCCAGCCGCAGCCTGGAGTAAAACCCCGCAATCCACACCCCCTTCCCCTCCGCGGGAAGGAAAAGCAGGCTTGAAAACCACTGGGTTGTGTCCAGTGCCAGCCAGGGATTGCAGGGGCTGCGGGGAGGCCAAAAGGAGAGGCAGCCTCGCAGCAGAGGCTGAGCCAGCACCTCCCTTTGGGTCTCAGAGGAGACCAGCCGGGAAAAGAGCATTTCCCTGCACAACAGCCTTGCCCCACTGAAGCCAGATTTTAACCTGCAAGGTGCTAGTTAAGTTCTGCGATTGAGAACAGGAATAAATACTGATTTTTATCTGCTCTACCGACTGTGTTGGGTGGAAAGGAGTTTGAACTGCTGCGTCTGTGCAGGTTGAGATAGTGTTACAGCAGCTGAAGTCACCAGCAGCACTCCTGCCGTGACTCACAAAAGCACAACAGTGTCACAGATACCCCTCAGTTTATCAGATGGTGCCTTCACATGCCTGTGCTGAATGTGGACACACTTGCAAAATTAATAATCCCCGAGCTCTACTAGGAAAAAAAGGCTTTGTACAGGAACTCTGGAAAATAAGCAGAGCTTTGCAGCACTGAAGGAGATAGAAATGTAAAACATCCTTTCCACTTGAAAACCTTTCTCTTTGGAGGCATCAGGATGCATTTCCTGGGAAAACAGCAAAGACTTTGATCTGCCTTTTTCTTGAATACTGTTCAGATTACCATGCTTACCATGAGGGGTGGAAAACAGGCTGCCAGCTGGTTAATGGCCCTTCTGAAAAATAGCCTTCTCTGTTGCTTTTTGGAAGCCACTTGTCATGGAACCATCATAATATAATCTCTGTGCTCTTGTCATCCCTAGGAGGGAGCATATTTTAAGCAGGTGTTGTCAAGGCTAAGAGAACCTGAATTAACTTGTCTTCAAGATAGGTCTTGGTGCACTGCCAGTAAACGCACTAGAAAGCTGTTCTATCTAAAGTGGTACAAAAGCAGCCTCCCAGGTCAGAGTTCTGCCAGCCCCTCACGTGGGGGTGGTGGCTGCTCTTCAGGGCCCTCGGTGTTGCCAGTGGCTGTGGAGCTTTGCCACTGCCCATCGTGTTCAGCTCTGATATCCCTTTATTTCCCCAGGGTTCTCTGCCTTCATCTGTCTGCTCCTATTAACTTTGTGAATTCCCTGTGCAGCGGTTGCAGGCACGGGAACGTGCTGCCATCAGTTTCAAGAGGCCAGAATTCATCATTTAACTTCAGGGACCGAAAGAGAGGAGCCCAGCCAAGGTAATGACTGAGAAAGGGAGGGGGAAAACAATCTTTTTATTGCCTTACAGGCATCCTGCACCAAGGAGAAGTCCTCCAGCCTCTACACCAAGAGGCATAGAGTGGCTTCAGTATTTTGCTCTGCATTATCTCATGGTTTCGCGTAGTAATAGCTCAGGTTTTGCTTACTTAGCAAAATAATAACAGGGTTTGTGATTGTCACACTATATCCACATTTAATGAGTGCATGCACGTGTGTACACACACAAAATACAATTTTATAAATTCTACATCTTGCATGCTTATAGTCTTCACCTTTTTTTTTCTTTTTTTTTTTTTTTTTGTAGAAACACTATGATTAGCCCTTTTCCTATTTTTAGGTAAGTGACCTACAGTAATTTTTGGAAATTGGGCAAAAATCGCGTTCTTTCTAAGCACAAAAAACCCCAGGTATGTCAGTTCCCACCCAATTCTTTGAACTCATGCTTCAGGGCATAGCCTGAGAGGAACCTGCACATGGTCCAACACTGACTGAAACTAATGGCACTCTTTTTAGGATGGACTACAAAGGGATTTGGAACAGGCTCCAGGTGGCTGAAAGTAGCTTTTTCTGATGATGCTCTTTGCTCTGAGTTCTTTGGACACTACAAGATTGCCTGCTTGATTTAAGCATTTCAGGTGGAACTAGACATTCCCTAATTTCTGTTAAGAGCTAACTGCATTTCTCCCTTAGGATGATGTACCTTGAGATGCTCATCTGTGAAGAGGAAGAGCTGGTAACGTCCCTGGCTTCTGTCAGGGCTCAATCCAAGGCTGTTTTACTCAGGGTTCCAAGCTCTCTGTCCCACATGTGATTCAGAAGCTCAGTAATTAAAAGATCACCTCACAACTTTGTTCCATAGGTGTAGGCACATTAAACATGGAATGACACCGGAAAATAAATGAATTAAAGTCGCTCAAGTCAGCCTGTTCAGCTTGCTCCCCACAAAACTGCAGCACTAACTCTGAGATATTGGGATGATTCACAAATGATTTCTGATCAAAAAATCTGAAGTGAACTTGAAAACTGGAGCACACTGTCTCTGATTCTGTTTCTGTTTAGACCGAGGAGAAAATTCTGTGAAGGAAAAATCAATGGAGACAGGTGTAAACCAGGGAGCAGCAGCATCAGAACTGGCCTCTTTTACCTCTCTGGATGTCACTGAGGGCTTTAACAGAATCACAGAACGGTTTGGGCTGGAAGGGACCTTCAAGACCAACTCATTCCAACTCCCCTGCCAAAAGCAGCTCCGCTGACGAAGACATCCTTGGTTTGGAGTTGGCAGGAGAGCTTTCCACAGTCCTGCTCCTGGAAAATGACAGACTGTCACTGCACACTGGTGATTCCAAGCTGCAGCCTGACCCAAGGAGAATGTTTCCCAGGAGAGCCAAAGAATTTTGAGACCAGTATTTCCCTTGTAGTAAACTTCAGAAATGTTATTAAATCCTGTGCTGGCTTTTTGGCTGTTGCCTTTAGAAACATCCATTTACAAAATATATTGACAATGACAAAAGCCTCACATAAACAGGCTTTTTGTGCCAGACTGCTGGTGACCAGTGAGATTTGGCATTGTCCAGAGCACGATACTTACAGGTCTCAGGGCAAGATGGATTTCTTGATGTCTTTTATTTCTTAGCATGTTTTAACATATTTCATTCACTCTGCTGAGACAATGCTATCACACAGTTACCATCAGCGTGGGTTTAAAACATTACCCTTAACAAACACCTGTAAATAGAGCAAAAATGTTGAACTATGACTGGGTTCAAACCCTTTTGGCAGCTTTGGGATATTTGAGTGAATGGTTGAAGCTCATCTTTTCCCATGGGCAGTTCCAACCCCTTAACGAGAACATTAAAGACACGATTTAGATACAATCCAGATTTTCCCTGTATGTTTTTCCTTCCTTAATTAAAAGCACTTCTACACAAATACAGAATCGTTTTTCTGTAGGAATTTTCCCTCAGTTTGTCCTCTTCCACAGGGAGGATGTGTGTTCATGAGAGAGACAGTAAAACAACTTGTTATCAGTAAAGCCTGGCTCATATCAGAAACATCATTCCTTTTGTGACTCAGTGTGGCTGAAAAGATAAAAACTCAGGCAATGGGCTGAATTCCTGAGCTGCAGGAACAATTCCAATTCTTCCCTCAGCCAGCTCCTAGTAGACCTAGAATTTTACAATCAATATCTGTGGCTTGGCTCATACATTTATCTTTTCCACCTTTCTCCATTACCTGCCTGCCAGAGTGACCGAATAAACCCGATATCCTTCATCAGCCTCACAGCCTCGACTATTGCACTGGGCTGTTCTCTATAGACTGCAATCTCAGCTGCATCTTTAGTACATTACTTCTGCCTAGCTTTTCATTCAGTGTGCCTGATGCCTAGAGCAACTGACCCACGACTTGGGCTTCTCACTAGTGCTGTAAAATGCAAAATCTTCATGTGGGTGCTGTTGGAAAGCCGTGCTGTGTAAAAGGTACGTCATTTGAGAAGCCCTTGTAGAGGGGGGTGACAGATACAGAGTGTTGATGAGTTTCAAAGTACCGACCACGTGCACTGAGGATGGTTTCTCATGTGTGACTTTGTTTTGCAGCCCTTATCCAACCCAGCTGGAAGCCAAAGGACCGACTGAAGCAGTTAACAGAGGTCCCAGTAAGCAGCTGGAGTCTTCCCTCTGTCTGGACCCCTGCAACCACAGCAGCTTGATCCAAACCCCCAGGGGACTACGGACAGTTTTCCAAGCTAAATTAACCTCCAATTTCTCAGCAGCTGTGCCAGGAGATGCAGAGCAGCTCACGAGGGAAGGCAGCTCACTGCTGGCTGGCATTTTCTGAGTTGGTAAGGCACAGCTTTCCTCCTCCCCGGCACTGGGTTTGGGGGTAGCTCATCCATCTCTTTCTAGTCCATGCATTTCTATTTCCCACTGCAGGGACAAAAGCAAAGATTGCCCGATAAAAGGGGCAGGAACAACCCAAGAATGAGCTTGTAAACACCACTTTTAGACTAGGCCTTGTTGTAAGTTTTAGAAAATCCTTATAGGAACAATACTGCCTCGAACACCTGACAGTGGTGTAACCTCATTGTCCCGGGGGAGAAAACACTGGGAATCATGCAGGAATTCCAGTGACTGTGTGTAAGGCAGAGAGTGAGGGAGGAAATTTAAGAGGCAAGCAAAAGAGAACATCAGAATAGGGCCAGCCTATCCATGATTCAGCTCCAGTTATTTCTCTCTTGTAGAAAAGAAATTCTAGGTCCTGGTGCAGGAGTGACTCCGAAATAACCCCAGTAGAGCTCCAGGGCTGTTCATGGAGACAGGTTAAAGAACAGCCTATTTCTGTTATTTCACCCCACACAAGGCATCATGCAGGCCAGGAACTGGGTAAAAACTCCCCTGGGAGGAATGAACTTCATCCAGCAATCCATTACCAAGAATCAGAGCACAGTTTGCAACACCAGCAGGTATCTGGGGGATTGTTCCCCTGTCTGTGGTCATTAATCCCAGGAACCCGGCTCTAACTGTGCTCCAAACTCAAGCAACTCTCATCCGTTGTCCTGAGATCTGCATATACTTGAGCCCTACTCAGGATATTCAGCTTTCCAACGCTCCCACAGGATTCCTGACAAAAGGAAAGTCCTTCTCAGCTCCTTAGGATAGAGTGACATCTTGTGGTTTCTTCTTTTGTCCACCACTGACAAATCAAAATTGGCCAAAAAAGCCTCGACTAAGTTTGGTTTTGTTTGTTCCTGCTGTAACACCAACATCTCCTTTCTCTGAGGAATCTCATGTCCCTGATTCACAGGCACTGACACGCCAGTTTACTTTGCCACTGTCAAGGCTTGTGGAAGGAGAGTGAAAATTAGTGCTTGGAACAGCAACAAAAACATTCTAATTCACACATGACAAACTGTGTTGGAATACAGACGCCACAAGAACTGTTTGGTGCTCGAGGTCATGTACAAGTGGGATCTCATCAGCCAAATAAGTCAATTTTCAGCAGTAGCACCACCACCAAGAGGATCCTTAGGGAAAATACTCTTTCCCACTGCAGCTCTGAAAATCATTCCCACCTGGACTCCAGGATATGTGTGCAAGGAAGAGAAGATGATCCCATCAGGCAGCTGCACCTCAGGCTTCAACTCCAGCTGCATCACAGCAGGATCTCAGCAGTGTCACACCACGGGTCACTTACACAGCACCATTAGAGAAGTTTCTGTGATTTATTTTCTGATAGAGCCTCCAACACAAAACACAATTTTAATTTTTTTTTAAGGCTACACACCTAAACTCACGTATGAGTTACTACTGACAAATTCTCCTTACCAAAAAAAGATTCAAAAAAAAAAGGACAATATTATTTCGCTAGTTTTGTATTGAAAAAGCAGTAGCATCTTTGAAAGGAACATTATAGAAAATCTAGAATAAAAGCCATAAAGGAAGAGTATTCATATAGCTGTTAACTGGCAACAATACGTAAGATGTTATTAGTACTGAAAATTAGTATTGTGTGAGAGCTGTTCTCACTGTAGTCTACAACTAATATATTTACATAAGCTGGAAATATCAGGTAATTCTCAATTTCCAAGGAACAGAAAAATGCTATTTTGCATCTGTAAGGCCCAGAACAGCAAGTGAAATCACAAGTGTTTGCATCTCTGTTTCTGCTGGGTTTCCTACACGGCCATTTAAGGAATTCTGAGAATTAGATTTGGACTATGTGATTCAGCATCATTCCTTTGCTCAGTGCAACTGCTGGGGAATTCTGTGCACTTGCCTGATCTCCTCTATAAACGCTTGTGCCTGGCAGCTGCCCTTCCAAAATTCAAAGCTTTAGCTCAAATCTGTCTTGGGTCCTTCCCTGGGTAAGGAGCATCTATGCTCCAAGAACTGATGCAGAAAAGAAGACAAAATTGATCAGGAAAAACTTTTGATGGACTGAAAATAAACACGACTGAGGGCTGTCACTGGTTTTCTCATGTCTTTCCAAGTCCGAGTGAACACCACAAAAATTAGCCTGAAAAAAATAGAACAGCTTAAAAATCAGGCTCCCGTAAGATCAAACCCACAGGAGACCCTCAGCATGAGGGTCGCTTTTACGGACATGAGAGGAAGTCACAGAACTATTTCCATATGAAGAACCAGCCCCTGTGTAACCCATGTCAGAGCTCATTTTACCTGCAGTGAGACCAGTTTTTGGTCAAATGAGTCCCTGTTCCTCCTGAGCAGCACTCCCTTTTTTCCCTCCAAGCGTAACATCTTTAGCTACACAGGGCTAAAATTACAATTTTCATCTTTATTTGAATACAAAAACTGTCTTACCACATCCAGACTATAGCACATAAGGGTATTAAGCAACAGCACCCACTAAGGAGCCCCATTTTTGACACAATTGAAGGAGGCAGGGCTAGAGATGTGTTGAAGTGCCTCTCCTCTGAGAGCACACCCAGCCTCCACAGAGAACATCCACCACGTCCCAGTTTGACCTGCCTGATTTGCACCAGCAGTAGAAACAGAGTGAACAATGTGTCAAATTTTGGAAGTTCTCCTTGCATGAATAACTCTGGGAGCAATATATCTGCTGTTCTGAAGTGAGTGAATGCCAGGGAAGCCTATAACTGAAGTTCAGCCAAAATGCATTTGTTCCTGTAGAATTCCAGAGATAAAACTCCTATTGACTGAGAAGAAACCCATTTATTATCCAAAGGTTTGTATTTATGATCTGTTTCAAAGGAGCTCCTCCCTCCTTTTCTCCTATTCTCTCTTACCTTTTTAATAACTTCTGTTCTTTTTGTGTTTTGCACAATGAGGGAGGAAATAATTATATGTCTCTCTGGTGACAATGGGTACTGCTCCTCCTCTCCCAAATGGAAACAGCAACTCATTCCCCTGCTAATATTTACTTGTGCTACGTGTCATTCTCCTCTCTGTCAGTCTATTCTCAAGAAAAGGTTAGAAAATGAAAAGGATTATGTTGTTCCTTTAGACATTTATTTGTGAATAGAACATTTTTAGACACAAAAATTAAGGTGGTTTTTTTTTATTTACTTTGAGAAAGAACATTCTAAATCTCTAAAATGAGATACTGAAAAGCTCAGGTTGGAGTAGAACTACTTTGGGGGGAGAAAAAATATGTCCACACAAATGACATTACTACTGAACTGTTTTACTTCAGTCACACACAACTTTCTACACTGACAGGTCTCAAATATTCATGCGAGCAAATTTTATTGTCATCAACACTTAGGGAAGGGCAGTGGCAGAGTCACATGCAGGGGCATCCAGAAAAGCATCATTTTAGAATCACGTGGGAGAGTTCACACAAAGTCTACCACAGTCAGAGAATGAAATCCACTTGGCTTAATTTGTTCCATTGCCTCTGATCAACCCGGGCATCACAGGCTGTTCCCTGCTCTGCCAGGAACAGGATGAGATCACATTGTCCACATGTGGTTCTTCAGCTCTAGGAATCACCACCGAGCTTTGCCCTTTGCATTATTCAGAGCTGCACACATTCTGCTCCTGTCTCATTGATCAAGTCAGTCTTTGGACTGTAAAAAAATTACAAATAATGGATTTGCAGTTTTCTGCTTTACAATTCACTAGAACAAAGAAACAGTTGTTGACATGTACACAGCTTTATTTTAAGGACACAGCAATCACAATGACAGAAACAGAACCATTACTTTAATACTGTAAGCTTTCCTCTGGGAAGTGACTTGCACACAGTTAGATCCGAAAGCATTTTGAACAGTATCTTGGGGGAAAACACAGCAAACCTTAAATATATTAACTTCAAACTTTATGTGCTTATCTCCTCCTTTTGGTGGCTGGTGGCAGTTAAAGCTTTTCAAAGTCATGGCCACTTGAATTCATTGCTTCAGGGTGCATTACCCTTCCCATGAATAACACGGTGCCTGTGGAAAAACAGGGGAAGGAGGAAGGGAAGGGAAGATGTCAGAACCAGAATGAAGAGTTGGGGTTATAAGATGATTAATACCAATAATAACCTCTGGAGAAGTGCTGTATGATTTTTATAGGAACAAATGGCTCAGAGCTTGGTACCCAGGAAAGGCAGTGGCTCAACAGCCCTGTCTGAACACAGCAACCAATCCTGAGCACTTGGGCTTGTCTGGAGAAGAAGAATTTTTTCAAAAGGTTTCCAACCTTGGATTTCTGGATTAGTAACAAGCTTTGAGGCTTTGACTATAGTTGTTGGCAAATCCTCTTTCTACATGCAAGAACAAGGCCCGTGCAATGTAAAGAACTATCCCAAAGTGAAGAATTCCACTCTGTTCTGATTTGAACTTTTCTTTTTGGGGAGCTTTTCGGATATTGAGTAGCAATAAAGGACAGATATCTTCCTCCAGATATATTTTTTGCCTACTATAACAGCAAGGATACCCAATCTAGTTTGGTTAAAAACCCCCTAAGAGCTGGAATCCTGCCTTGTTGGCCTGGTTTCAGCTGGGATGGAGTTAATTTTCTTCAGAGCAGCTCCTACAGTGCTGTGCTTTGAATAAGTCACACAAGTGGCTCAACCTAAGCAGCCCAAGCATTACTGCCACCTAAATGGTTTAATAAACTGATACCTGTGGTGGGATCACACACACAGACCCATAAATACTCTGTGGGTGCACAGCAATGTTTTATCATCCAGTCACATCCACGTCATCACAGCAAATTACAAAGATGAAACTAAGGAATTACTTAATCATTGCCCCTTTTGCTGGTGAGCGCTGTTCTCATCCCTCACCTGCCACAGAGCACTTGGAGAGCACAACAGAATTATTCACAGCTGTAATGTCCCTCCATTATGCAAATCATTTGGTACTGGGAACATATTTCACTGGTCTAACTACAGCCAAGCTCTCAGGGAATGCAATGATTATGGATATCCAGGGCAGTAACACTCTGCTCTCAGAACAGAAATGGTGAATTTTTCTTCCAGGGGTTTTTAATCACGCAATTGTGAATGTTTTTCAGGGTTATGGCAGATTTTGGTGTCTTATTTGGAGAAAGATTCAGGGATGCAGGAAAGGGTGAGTCTTTCAATATTAGGTATTTTAAGACAAACTAAGAAAAATTCACAATACAAGGCCAGTTCATTGGTCAAAACATGCAATTTTCTTTTGAATACTTGAGGATGTGCTGTGACACACTCAGAAGAGTCTGCAATACCCTCACCTGTTCTTCTGTTTCTGATCAAGAAGAAAAAGGGATGGTCGACTATGACTTGGGGATACAGCACTGCCATTCTGCTGATGGCAATCATTCCTACAGGAAAAAGAAGACAGGCAACTTGTTAAACAGCACTGCACATTCTCCTGCTCTTCAGGAGAGATGTTTGTGCAGCCACTGAAGCCCCACACTCAACACTAACCACCAAAAAATAGCAGGAAAATATGAACTGAAAATGAAAGAGACCTGCAGAGTAATTGCCTATTCTGGCTTTAAGAATGATTAACAATGCAGAGTGCTGCAATTTCCCAGGCCGAGGGAGCAGCTTATAAATTTTAAGATCCAGAACCTTCAGAGGAGTTATGACTCCTGCTCACTCCCAGAAGAAGAGTGCACTGCATTAACCAGCACTGCTGACCTGTTTTACACAGCTCCCAGCCTGCAGTGGAGGGGAAAAGGTAACCCTGAATAATTATGGAATATGCAAAAATTAAATGGGCTGAAACTGCAGCTTTTAGCTTGAGATTTTAAATAATGCAGAGGCTGAAAGTACAGAATTTGTCTGTTATTTTTATTTGCAGGTGCATGGATTTCTCTGGGACATTATTATTAATTGCCAGCGTTTCATTTACTTTTCAATGTCACTGTTCATAAAGACTTGGGCACGCCACCAACCTCTGTCCATGTTATTGGCACAATTCAACCCAGACCTGGCAAGTAATTCCTCCTTTCCTCTAAGATTGATACAAGCAGAGGCAATTAGAAATCACCTAATGATACATACGGGCAACAAATTTAACTTATTTTCAGGAAAACCATGTGACAATCATGTAAAGCAACCACCTGCCCCCAGCATGAACAGGGGACAGCTGTGGCTGTGCATTCAGCACTTCCCACCTTGTATCTCTGAATATGAGCTTATTAAAATGCACCTGCAACGACTCTCATCCCCTCCTAACCATTCTGGATCAAATGCCTCTGACCATCTCAATTAGCAGATGAAAAATGATGAATGCTGAAGTTCCATAAAGGAAACACAAACTGCAGTCTGTACTCCCCTGACAAGCAGAAAGAAAATAATGAAGAAGAGGCTTTTTGCAGGATGCTCAAAATTCTTTGTGAAACACATGTTAAAAAAATGCCAACACTCTTCATTTCCAGAATTCTCTTCTGAAAGCAGTACAGTGTCTCCATGCTCCCTGCTATTTAGCTTTCCTGCCTGTACAGCAAATCAGCTGTAAAAAATTAATTAACACAGAATAACCAGACATTTGATTTAATTCTCCTTTTCAGTCAGATACCTGAGGCAGCAGCAGCTTCTGATCCTTCCTCATTAACTTCTAGAAATGCCTTGTGAAATGCTTTTGCAAGGTAAAGTTCCTTGTTATCTGGAGAGGAAAATGGAACATATTTCAAGTGGCTCAACAATAAGATTGAAGCATTAAAAAAAAAAACCCAGACAACCCAAACACTGCCAAAACCCCACCACTGTCATCCACCTTCTACACCAGGTAAGGAAGGATAAGAGCTTTGTTGCATTAAAACACCTTTTAATAGCACCATTTACCTCACTTAAATTTGTAGTGTTCTCCTACACCATGGATATTAAAATAGCTCAGGACTGCCCAGAGCACCAGTACAGCAGAGAGGGTAAAACACAGCCCCTGAACACAAGATTTTAAATACAATTATTGGGAAAAAGGACTATGATATTATATGGCAAATACTTAGACATAAAAAAATTTATTTCAGCACTAGGCACAACACAGATTTCCTCCAGGAAAATTAGGTATTTTCTTTCTTCTTCCATTATATTTACAAGAAGCTGAAGATAAATATTTATTGCAAAAACCACCACAGAGCTAGTTTTTTCCAGTCTTGTTTGTTTTCCATCCTTCTTTGCCAGTATTTTAATTTCAGCCCAAGCCTACTCCCGCTGAAGTCAGTGAATGTTTCATTGCTTTTTGTCAGGAGCTAAAGGAGCAGCTCCATTGGAACACTCAGTGGCTGTAACACTAAAGCAAGTCAGAGCCACAAGAGCAGCAGTTGGAAATGCCTTTCCCCAGCAGATCTCATTTGCTGCTCTGTACACTCAGCACTGAATTAAACCTCCCAGTGCAGCTGCTTCACTTCAGTCACACCAAAAAGAGCCCCAAATCATCCCCTCTGGGGCTGTGGGTTATCAAACATACACGAGGCTGCTAAAACCTGTACTAGTTCTAGACTTCAGTTCCAAGCCTTCAGTGATGCTGTCCTGAAAGCTGGGACAAGTTTCACTCTGTGCCTTTAAAACACGGGACATGCAGCACCTATTTACCTTTAACATTAAGAAAAACTCCCAAACCCAAATACATTTTTATGTTCAGCAACAAAGAAATGCCCACTTAACCTAATCATGTATTTCAATCAATGTTTTATCACTACAGCACTTAAGCCTGATCCTATGCCCTGTAATACTCACAGAAAATCTCCACATTTTCACTGCCCGTGCTTTATTTTGCGTGGTGTGGTGGTGCTTATGGAACCCCAAGGTGCATTTCTGATGAGAAGCAGCACCCCAGAAGATTGGTCTCCACCTGATGAGCTGAGACACCCTAATTCTGACAGCATAAACACCGCTAACGTTTGCCATCAGGTATAAAAGTATGTGAATGTATTCAGGATCTGAGTATTAAAAACAACATTTTAAGCTGACAGGAACACAAGTGCCACTGCAGATGAGACCAGTACATCCAGTTAGTCCAGCTATGGAATTGTTGTTGCTTCAGAAAAAGATACAAAAAGCTTTATAGATGAAAACTACAGCACAACTGACAAGAGAAATATCCTCTCACCCAGCAGGTGCTCATACACAAACCAAGTTTCTAGTCCCCAGAATACACAGAATGCTTTTATTCAGTGTAGTATAGATAGTTTTGATTGCTCTGGAGGAATTTCATTTTTTTCAGTCCTGCCAATCTCAGGGAACATCCAGCAAAAAGATCCCTGTGGTTAAGTTTTTCATAGGAGAAGCACTTTCTATTTGTTTTCCATTTGCTGCCTTTCACTTGCTTGGATATCTTTGTCCTTGGATGATGAAAAGAGCAATTCCACATCCCAAATTACTTTCTCTAGATTCTTCTCTTTATATTGCTACTATCACATCCTTCTCATTCATCTCTCCCCGAAGTGAATGAATCTATATTCATATGAAAGCAGGATGTTGTCACTGAGCCTTTTCTTTGGTCTGCTTTGTGATTGTCACATCACTGGCTGCAATACCCCAGCATCACACCCATCTCCTCAGGATCAGACATTTTCCCTTATGGCTTTCACAGGGGACAAGGTGGGGCTCACCTGAGCACCTCCCATCACATCATTTCTCTCCAGCAGCTTCTCTAAATGTGGATTGCCAGAAGAACCAACCTGATTTGATTGCTGGCATCTCAGGAAAAGTCCCCTGGGGAGTTGGTGCCAAAGTTTAAAGCTTTGTGGAGGACCCAAAGGCTGCCCCATGGATGAGTGGGAGGGATCTGAAGCTCCCCCCTAACATACAGGACTCCGTTGGCATCACACTTCATTTGTCATTACACTCCATATGTCTGCAAACTCCTACTCAGCTGCCAACTGGCTGCTCTGCAAGTCTCAATTTAAAAAAAAAAAAAAAATCATGTGGGTTTATTGGCTCTTCTTGCTCAGGTTGTCCCAGAAAAATTATATGTATGTCAGTCAAGACTTCAAAGAGCTATTTACTGGACTGATGCTCTTTAACTACTTTATATTGTGAAAGTAAGTCACTAAGATCACTTCATTGCTCACTGCCATGCAGGTCACCTTGCATTAACAGCAGCTGCTTTTAAGACTCTATAAAACAGTCAGAAATATTATAATCATTTGAAGGAGAAGGGGAGTTTTAGTATTGAAATTAGTTCAGTGGTAAATCTTGACTTGGTTTTAAAATACTCAAGCAGCAAATTAAGTGCTGTGTAAATGATAAAATCCCAAATACCAGGAGTTGTTATTTTGAACACCTGATGGAATCAGAGATGCAAGAAAATACTGTCAGTCTTTTGCTGAGAGTCAGAATACCTGTGACCTGACAGCCAAAGAGCAATGTCCTCCTACTCACCTGTGATAATTGCCAAAAAACTTAATTTCTGCAAGGGAGTAACATTTGAAAAGTGCACCTGGATTAATACTTTCTCTTTGGTTGCTCAGAATCCAGACATTCCAGAAGGTTAAGCTGGTTCTTCTAGTTCCACTTTTCAAATTGTGGGGAAAAAGCAAAAAATTCTGAATATTGAAAAATAATCCTGCAATTTGGTTTCTATCCACTAAACCCACACAGAATTTTGCTGAACTCACCAATCTGCCTGGATCTGATTACAGGATTAGGGCTCTTGTTGAAATTGCAGGCGACTTTCCTTGACAGGAATGCCAAAGAAACAGGGGAGGAGGAGGAGAAGAATATTTTTAAACACAACCAAATTTCTCAAAAATCTCCTTAGATTTCATTTGATTTGTATCTTGCTAAATGAAGTGTCCAGACAAAGATTTTTTTTAATTCTTAATTTACAAATGACCTTTCCATGCCTAGGTGGAACATCCTCTTTGCAGTGGGAGGCAGGTAAACTCATGAACAGTAAAACTCATGAATTTTCTCTATACACTGCTCTATACATTAAACTCAAGTTAATTTTTAAATGGCAGAGGAGTTAATTCAGTCATGCAGAACATGGTATTTTGATTTTGTACAGTACAATTGTCAAAAATATAAAACTTCAAGCAAATCACATGGATTAAGACACAACCTCTTGAAGTAAAGATGTCCCTGGTATGCAGATGAATTTTACATGGAACTAAATAAGAGCCAGGTGCTGCCTTTGTGGTTCCCTGTGCATTTTCCATTCTCCTTAGTGCTTAAATAATTTCCTATAAATAGATCAGAATTTAGTGGAAAGCTGACTTTTCTTTGAGGTAGCTGAGGAATTCAAGGTGATTTTCTTCAGAAAAATGCTATTTCTTTGAAAAAGGATTTTTCCATTATTTCAATTCTTTTCATATTAGCTAAAGCTAGCTTTTCCCACAATTTCACTGGAAATGAGTGAAAGCAGCAAAACAGTGGAACAAGCTACATGATACACTATAAAGGTTCTTTCCAACCTAGCAAAAATGAAAGGATATGAACATCACAAACATTCCTCAGTGAGTTTTGGAGGAAGGTCTGCCTTTATTACCAGCATTCTGACTCAGCCACACAGCTGTGACTGCTCCCAGGGATGGACAACGAAGAGCAGGGATTTCCCATCAGCTGAGGATCTACCTGCATGGTTAGGGAGTAACAGATGGAGCTAAAAAACCCCCAAACCACACAGGGAGCAGGGTAGAGGTGTAATTTACAAAAACAAGGACAGCAGTCTCACCCTGGTACACACTTCCAGGCAGAGGACAACTGGGTTTCCCAAAATTCAGGGCTGGACAGACCATATTAATACACTGCTCACCTGAGTGCTTTTGTGATGCAAAAACGAGACAACTTCTCAGGCATCTTTGTGCCACTTCAATACAGGGAAGCTGTGGCTGCCCCTGGATCCCTGGAAGTGGCCAAGGCCAGGTTGGACGGGGCTTGGAGCACCCCGGGATAGTGGGAGGTGTCCCTGCCCATGGCTGGGGGTGGAATGAGATGGGATTTAAGGTCCCTTCCAACCCAAGCCATTCTGTGATTCTATGAACACCTTTAGGAGGTATTAACAGCATGAAGATCTCATTTCCACATGAATTTTTAAAGGTATGGGATATTTCAGCTTCTGAAAATTAAGTGTTGACAACATCTTGCAACAGGCAGGTGGCACATGTGACTGAACTGCTTTTATCTCCAGACTCCTCTTCCCTGTGCTGCTTCCACACAGGAGGTATCTGGGGAGAGGACAAATTGTGCAACAGCTTAATGCTCTTAATCTGGGAACAAACAGCCTCTGGAGTTACGGGCTGCCAACCCCCTTGGTGTGTGAATGCCATCTGCCACCAAGGCACTGCAGCCATGCATTGCTCCAATGTGGATCTGCCTCTTGCAGGGTTATCCCACTTTCTCCACATCTCTAATGGGAGCCAGTTCTGAAATACTCCGAGTGAACTTTCCCAGGTAAAAGAATGTATTTCCTCATATACCTTGAAAGACAAGACAAGAAACTCGTACCAGACATGGCAGTGAGGTCAGCACTGCTGCTGAACAGCTCTGTAATTCCCAGACCTCTCCAGACATCCTTCAGATCAATTTCCTGTTCTACTGTGAACCTGCAGAATGGAAGAGAAAATTACAAAAAGCCAGATGTAAGCACTACTTACTGCTATTAGAAGATTAAAATTCCTAGCTAAAAACACCAAGATAAATCATGCAAAGTAGGAGATCCAGTGCTAGTGCCACCTTCTAAAGATGCTTATAAACAAATTAGTTTACTCACAGCTGGATTTTTTTCTAATACAGAAGCAATCAAAAATATGCTAATGGTATGTGCAGCCCCTGCCCATAAAACTGCAGTGCAGGATTATGCAGCAGCTAATGGAAATGCTTACTTTTTACACAAGAGGTTTACTATAAAAACTGAATTTAATTGTACAGATACCACAGCAGAATATCAAATGAGGCAAAGGACAGCTAAACTTCACAGAGAGCTGTTGGCAAAGGAGGAGTAAGAAAGATTCTCCATTTTTACTTTGATAATATAAGCACAGACCAGCAGCTATGAATATAAAATATTTCTGCCTCAGCTTCTAAATAGTCTGGTGGCAAAATTGTAATTGGGTTTTGATTGTGAGTAAAGAGCAAGGAAAACAAATCGTTGTTAGTGTAAATGGATGGGAGTACAACCTGGCAAAAGCCTTGTCCTAGGCTGTGTTAGTGTGTTGGAAGGACAAACTGAGATCTGCCCTTAGGGCAAAATTTTGGCCAAAAGCTTGTTCCATTTACAAAGACTGCATTTCAAACATTGTAAAAGCTATGCCTGGTGTCAATAAGACAAAAAAAAGATCTTTATGTGTGCCAGAAAGAGACTGGGCAGCTGGAGAAACAAAGAAATATGTCAGAGTAATAATAATAATAATGGCAGCCCCAACCAGAAAATACCAGATGTCTACAGACAAACACAAGAGACTGGCTGTAAATGCTTGTTATGGGTGAGTTATGGGTTCTCTGGAGAATGACCAAACAAATTATCAGTCACTGGCTAGAACTGTCCAACACAAAAGAGTCCTGGATGTTGTTATGGTGTCTGCAGCCCCTGAGTCAGACACAATGCTGCAGTTACACCTCAGTCCTCAGACACGGCACAAGTAAGTGCTAGAAGCAGATAGAATAAGAGGTGCTTCTGTGCCATGTCCTTTTTTTAGGATTAAACTTCCTCAGCTCCATGGAAGAAGAACAGGTTTTTTTCAGGTGGGAGTCTAGCCCAGAGCTCTGAGCAGGGCACAGCTGATGGAGAGCTGAGATGTCCAACACCTTGGCAGGCACCAGCCTTGGCAGCTTGAAAAATAATACTCTGGACATCAAAACAGAACTGGGTAAGAGTCAAGTGGATCTTCCTCACTTACACAGAACTGAGAAAAATCCAGTACATAATCTACATTCATAATGAACTTCCAAATGCCACTAGGAGCCAACAATCTATGATGGAGCAGATATTACCCAGAATTATCACTACCCAGAGAAGAATTTTAAGACTTAAAATAAGACCTGGAGATAGTTGAGGATTAATAAAATCACTGGTGGCATCAGCAGTGTTCATGAACCCTGTCCAGACCAATTCCAGGACCAGCATGGAACAAAAACACAGGAACTGATCCTTGTGATTTTATTGCCATGGAAGTTCTCAAAAGAATCAGAAGAGACCAACTAAGATTTAAGTACTGGAGGAAGCTTCTTATGGTGTTCTGGAAAATTCTGCATCAGTTACTGTGGTAGCAAGTCTACAAATTGCTCATTTAAACTTCCCTGACTTTTAGGCTCCAAAACTACAAACCACTTTGACTCTCACAACACACTGGTAAAATATGCCCAAATCTACTTTGGAGACTTTGGTAAGAACCCTAAAAAAGATGAATTGAGACTTGATTCCCAATGCTAGAACTAGAGTTAGGCGGTAATCAGTCCTGTCTGTGCACATTAACTCCAGAGGGAATAAACCCAGAAATATTTCCTTCTCTATTATATTTACAATAAAACATTTTGAAAAACACTTCCAACTGTATCTACCTTACAAACAGAGAAGGTAAATGAATGTTAAAATGCATTTTATGAAAATTTCAGTGCTGTATGTTTCCCTTTCTGGCTGTTATTTCACCCCAGTATTAAACGCATCAAGTTTCCCACACAATTTGGGTAGGAGCTGGCAATGTCACACTAGTAAAGGAATATCAGGATGGGAAAGTAGCAAGTAAAGTCTGCATGAAAAGCAAAATTTGAGGGGAAAAATAAGAAAAATAACTGCAACAAAGCATCTCTTCCCAAGTGCAGAGTATCACTCTAGGACCTGAATGGAAATCAGGTGGGTTTAGGTCTCTGCACCGTTAGACAGGAAACAAGACCTGCTCAGCCATGGATCGTGACCCAGGAAGCACGGGATGCTCTTGCACACTGATCAGGGAGGAGCTCTGGGAGACGTTCTGGGAAAAAGAAAATAAACCTGCAAAGCCTCGGCTGAAGGTGGGTCTGAAAACAGTGAGAGCAAACAACCTGACTGGGTATATTGCCTGTGAATACCTGTGTGAAGGACAGCAGCAGTCACTTAAGACAGAGGCTCTATCCCTGACTGGAACCTCTGGAAAAGCAAATACTCAACAGATGGATAGTGAAGGTCTCTACAATAACTACGAAAGTCAGTTCCTGCTTTTTATGACAAACAAAGCAGACCAAAAATACCACACCAGCTGTACAAATGTCAAACAACCCCTTTATGAAAATAGAATTAATTACTTCCCTTCTCCCCTCTAGGAGTTTTGTCCTGTGGTAAAACCCCACTCCAAACCACTATTCCATAGAGTATCTCCCCTCCTTTCTCACATGCTCTGCAAAGCAGTGAGAGTTGCAGATAAATTATTAATGAGATTTCCAGTATTTTAGCTGACACCAAAACCAGCCTTTTCTCAAAAGAAACAGGGCTGCTTCACACTTGGAAATTTAATTTCAGGCTCTGCAGTCCGACATAAACATTCAGCAGGAGTTATCCCTCAGTCATATTTGGATTTCTGTGCACTCCTTACAGACAGTGATGTTGGCATTCAAAATCAAAGCTGACAACCTAGAACACAGAACTGACATTCCATCTCATTTCCCAGACATCTGCTGCACCTCCAGACTTTGGGAATGCTGAGCTACACGATACTACCCCTGACACTTGGTTATTTGCAGTGTTTGTTGCATGTAATGAACCAGATGGTCACATTTGGTTTTCCTCACTATCTTTTAGGTGCTCCTGATGCTAAAAATACTATGAAAATTCAATTTTAATACTTCAGTATCTGAAATCATGGAATAGTAGCAACTGAGAGCTTTAAAAACCACAAAGGGAAGTCTGAAAAACAGACACTGAACAGAAGATTAGATTGAGAAACTAGCAAACCATTCTCTGGAGATTTTAGCAGAGAATCAGGACATTTTAATGAAATTTAAAACTTGCACAAGCATTAGAATAAAATGATGTATTTATGTCACTGACATTCTGTAGTTATGCATTAACAGAGCACATCAGGCCATCTTTCTTCTATTTTAGACACTTTTAGGATAGAAAAAAAGATGTGCTCATCTTTCATGGTGCCATGCAACCCTCCTGAAGCACTGGATTTCCTGTGATTTTCAGATGCTCAGGATCCACAGAACCAAGAAGGATGAGGGTACAAGGTCTGGTCTTACAGGAGAAGGGAACTAGAGCCTAGAATGATTCATCCCAAATGCCATCATCTCAAAAATTCCTAAGGGTTCCGAGTGAGCCAATGACTGAAAATTCCAGATTTTCAGATTGGTTCTAATACATTAAATTCTGCAGAAGGAAAGGCAAACAGAGGAATGGCTCCAGTGCTTGACATCAGTATTCCTGCTTGGAATACAGGCCCTGGGGATCTGAGCACTATTTTCACCCAGCAAGCAGCCTCCAGTGCCAAGCTGCCAGCTGATATCAATTCCAACATTCTGGCTGGAATTTCAGCCAGGTTGTCCCAAGGTGCTAGAACCAGCCTCCATGATTTAATACCCTGAAAACAAACAAGCAAGAGAGCAAAAAAAACCAAACCCCACTAACAGCAAACCCAATCAAAAACCCCATTCAGCTGCTCTGAGCAGGTGAAGCAAAGCAGGTTGTGGGTCTTTGTCTGGCAAGATCCTTCTTTCCAGGGCTAAATCCTGGCTGCAGGAATTGGATGGGAATGTATTTCAGTGGGACAGTTTTATGCCTCTTCTGTGGTTGTATAAAGAACAATCAGCACTGGCCCATTCCTCATGAAAAGGGGACTCAGCAGGTTAAAAACAAAGACAGAAAGCCCAAGGGTTTTTTTTTTTTCCCTATTTGGGTTTGGATTTTTGTTGGGTTTGTGGGGGGTTTTGGAATGTTTGTGATGTTTGGGGTTTGTTTTTTTTCTTTTAGAGAAAACAACCTTCAGCTAAAACCACTGAGCATTTTGACGCTGTCCAAAGATTTTTAAGATATTTAAAATGTACAAAAAGCAAAGAAGGTTGTTACAGAGATTTGGGGATACTGGAACAACCTTTGAGAGGAGATCTGCAAACTGCAGCACCACTATTAGGCACCAGTTCCTCCTGTGCTCTTCAAGTAATTTATGTGAGAGAGACAGCTTTGTAAATTAGATTCATGGTCTGTTTCACTCCTATGCAAAAAGTGGATTAAAATGTTGATCATTTTAGTCTGGGTTAAGCTGGAAACAATGATTTGAAAATGAAAATGAGGAAGTATAATTTAACAATTCTGTACAAATCTCTCCTCTGCTATTAAGAGGAATAATACACAATTTCATTTGCACACAGATAATGCAGACAGAAATTGCAAAGTTGTGATTAACTCTGCTTTGGCAAGTCATTCAGGTCCTATTACAAATGTATAAGTTTAAAAAATGTTCACTTTATAATTGGATAGCATCTTTCAAGATATAAAAATTTAATTTTATTCCACTGCTGCTTTCAATTTCTCAGTGGACAGAGCCTGGAGGCCGCATTTCATAACATGCTTTTCTGAGTCAGAGCATCAAATATTTATGAAGTGTTTATTTAGAGCATTGACAAAATCCTGTAGATCACCCCTGAATCCCTAATGGAAATCCAACACCTTGGGAGCATGCAATTAATCTCTGGAATTTTTGTGAGGAGACTGCAGTATTACTATCTAGAATTCCAAGCTCAGGATAGTTATCTTTTACAAGCTGAAAATACTGAAGGTAACTGGTGTGTGCTTCTACCTGGTTTGCCTCTGTACAGCCTTAATTTGCAGGTGTTTATCAGGTTCTCTGAGGTTCTTGGCTAAGAACCAAGTAGCCTGAGGGCAGAATAAATAAGGACGTTTTATGATCACACAAACCCCGGGCCTCAAACTCACATCTGAGAACCTGGCTCCAGAGAACCCTGGAGTGTCTGCTCTAGGTCAGAAGCAAACAAAGCCCCAAATCACCTATGTAAACTGAATTCAAGTCATAAACATAATGAATATGTTGTCAATGCCGTTCGGGTATTTAAATACCCAAGAGTCTCTAAAGTGGAAGCTATTTTTCACAGATTCTCCACATAATCAATAGAGAGAGATTTCTGTTGTGGGTCTCCCACTCTAGAAATTCTTTGAGGGAAGATGTCCAACTTCAGCAACTGATGCACAGGCTGCTCCAGGTATAAAAGGAAAGCTTAAGGATGGAAGAATCCTCCCGCTTCACTTCTCATTAACATCTAGGTAAGGTTTCCCCAAGTCTGCAGGAAAACAGCCTAAGAGAAAACTCCCCTCCCATGCACCTTTAGTGGACTCGCTGAAGCCCCTGGGACCTGAAGCTCCAAAACAAACAAGAAAACAAATCCTAGGAATAGTGTACAATAGGTTCAGTTTGTATAAAACCTGCAATGCAGCTCTTTGCTGCTCTTCCTGCTTCTTCAAAGGAAATGTGACTTGAAAAAGAGAGAGAAACTTTTACTATGGGGAGTGAAAAACAGCCCCAAAATGCTGCTGTTCCCTCACCACTCTGCCTTTAAAGCTTTAGAGAGAAGTGGATTCCATCTCAATTTGGAATCAGGGCACGCTGACAGCACCAGTCCATCTCAACCTCATTTATCCTGGCTAGCCTTGTTTATTGTGCTCAGCTGCAGTCAGCTCCTGGAAAGTGGGCTCTGCTTTGGACAGGAAGCTGATGGACTGCAGGGAGTCTTAACCTGTGAAATATAACAAACCTAGATCTCCAACTCACCTGAAAACAAAGAACTGCCTTAATGATTAAAGGATTCACTACAGCTTTTTTTTTTCTGCTGCCATGTACCCAGTGCACAGTGCCGCAGAAATAGAATAAGTAGAAGTGATTCCATTCAAACGTGGGCCCCACTGTTACATAAACACTTCCATGAAATCATTATGAATCACTGGAAGGACAGTGTGATCCAGCTGGACATTATTAGTGATATTCAGTAGTAAACAACTCTGCTACTAAGTCAGGCAGAGCACAAGCATGAAAAATATCCGAAGGTGGATGAAACAGAATTCCAGGAAGGATTCTAAGTGGTGCAGGTGAGCAAATCTGCCACTGAGCACATAGCCTGTGTCTGCAAATGGACTGAAAGAAGTTTCACCACTTGTGGTAGTGACGTCTTGTTACGCTATTGCTTCTCCAAGGAGAAAGAAAGCAGCACTTATTGCAGCTGGGAAAAAAACAACCCAAAATTGACTGGAATTACCTCTCAGCACTCAACCATTTGTATCTACGCAGACACACACCACTAGAATTTCTTAAAAGAGCAGCACATAGAAACCTAATTAGCACCTAAATGAAACATTCGATAGTTCAGACCTCCAATATTTCTGTGGCTCCTGTCTAAATGGAACTTATCCATAATGACTTCTGCAATACTCTGAACATCACTCTGAACGGATGTACTCCTGATGAGGAAACTTTCCTTCCTGGAGCTCTCATATGAAAGGGATGCAAATGCAGTGCTCATCTGCTGCTCAAACAACCATCATTCTGCACTGTATCCCCCCAGGCCTTCTTGTCAAAGCCACCCTCACGTGGCTGCTACATAACAGGCTTGAGCAAGATGTTCAAGTTTTCCCTACTCTGCTCCTCCAATCCCTTTGGATGCAGCCTTTCCCCTCCCCGTGACACAGGAGCGTGTTCTCACCTCGGCAAATACACTTCCACTTTCTGCTTCTTGACAGAATTAGCCCACTCATTAATCAAAGAGGCTTTGACCAGTGGCTCCAGTGTGGCCAGTGGAACTTCCTGCCTGGAAAGGACGATCATCATACTGATCTCATCCCCCTCGTAGGGTATTTCCAGCACCTGGTAGATCCCTCCCGCTTCGTTGGAGCCATCACTGAACTCTCCTAGAGGAGAAACAACAAAAAACCTATTTAGAAACATTTTCTTTGGTCTTCACTGGAAATAGGAGAAAAGAGAAGCCTAATGCTAGGCAGTACTGACAGCATACTGGAACTAAAAATGACCCTCTTTATTCTGTATAAAATTTATATTAGTTCTTCATCACAGAATTGAGGCTTACAGTCAATTTCTTAAAGGACACACACTTAAGCAATCACACAGTTTGTAGATAATCACAGTTCTACAACAATTTCCACTGCTTAGACAGAGAAGAGCCTAAAATTTAAGGCTGCCAAGACTTTCAGGAAAACGGGCAGAGGTTTTTTGTTCAGGAGAGTTAATTTTTCAGTGATGAGACTGAGCAAGTGCTGCCAATGCCAGATACTTTAGAACCCACTTGGAGCTCAACCTCAAACTAAAAATGATCATTAGTTCTGCTGTTCAAAGAACCCTTATTTTACCAGTCCAAGGCTATTACAACAGTAATGAGCAAACATTATTCACTTTTATGTTTAGCACAGCACACAAAAAATATTCTTGTGATAAGCAGGACTAGCTCAAGAATTGTAAAGAGGTTAAACACAATGGATAAACATTCTGAAATCCATCTTGTGGCACCAAACAGGTCCTTATAAATATTGCTATCTAGTTATAATACACACATTAGGAAAACACCAATATCTGAGTTCCTTCATTCGGCAAATGCCACGTTAAAAATTCCAGGTGAAAGAACAGACAACAATACAAATGAATATTACTGCAACAAACCATTAAGTGAAGACTTAGTAGCTTTAAATTGCTAAAGGTCTAACTCACCGTAGTAAAACTCTCCCTGTTGGTACATCATCGGAATTTGCACTTCACTTTCATCATCTTTAGTGAAAGAAAAAGTTCTTGTATTTTCAGGTCTGAACTGTGACTTCCAGTTGCCTTTAAAGTAGATTGCATTGATGAGAGCCAAATGAGTTAGAGCACCAAAATCTCTTGAAGACACAAAATCTTTGATCATACCTAAAAAGAAAACCGACTGTCAGTCTGCACGTCAAACTGAGCATTAAATCCAAACTTCAAGCAGCCTGAAAAATGCAAGAAAATAAAAAGCAGTGCTAACATGTAATTTCCAATTCAGATGTTTCATTAAATCCCCAATTAAACTGCCAGTGTTTTGTAAACCTAAATCAGTGTAGGTGTGTAAACCCTTCCCTCAAGTACATGTTAGTCAACTGTTTCTTGATCACTACTAAATATACCCTACAAGGAAACCGTGTGGAAAAAGGGTCACATATGGAATGTTTACACTGCTGCCATGAAACAGTTCAGCACTTTCATCTTAAGGTCAGAACTTGCACAAACTTTGGCTCCAATCCAAAGAAGCACTTAAATGGGTGTTTGATTTAAAGGCTCTAAGTGCACCCACTGGAACCTCACCCGGGCCAGTTCTGAAGGAGCCACTGTAACGTTCTGTTGAACAAGGTAGGGACTAACCATCAAAAATCTACATAAATTCACAGCACTTGTTGCAGGGACGTTAGCTCTTGAAAAGCAAAAGAGAAACACCATCTAGCATCTGCTCTATTCACGGGAGGTATGTCAGCTGAGCGTGGCAGCTGCTTTGCTCCCACTCCTAAGTCATTTACATCAGAATACAGTCTGGGACCTACTTTAGCTCATCTTAAAATGCCTTGCATTTCACCAAAATAATTTCCAGTTTGGTAAATTTGGTGCACTGGACAGATCAGTCACTGTTCTTAAGAATTGCAGCCTCCTTCAGATAGCTGCCTTGCTCACTTCTATTTTTAACAGACATTGCAATGCAAGGTGTTAAAATAAACACATTCCTCGGTCTGATTATTACTCCTTAATCCATGCTTTAAAAAACAAATTAATTCTGCTTTCTGGAGCATATGATCCTGACTAACTGGTGTGAAATTTGTGTATCACAGGGCTGTATTTCTTCCGGGTTGCTGTTTGCACTTCAATTTATCTTGAATGTTCTAAGGAGTGAGGTGTGACCGATACTGTCACACCTCACTCACCTGGAGCTGGAAAAAACCAAAAAGGAAACATTAAGAAGGAAAACACTTCCAGATTTCTATTTCTACTTGGTACATCGTATTCCTTTATGTTTGTTCAGCCACATCTTGTTCATACATTTCATAATGAAATGTTAAGAATTCTTCTGCCCAGAGAAACCTTTGATGGTTCAGTTTTCTGCTCCGAGCCTCCCATCATGTTTAACATGCTGGAACTGGAAATCTGCCTCTCCTGTGCCCCTTTCCTAAGGGAAAATAAACCTCCCCTCCATCAGAGCTGGCAGGCAGGAGAGAATGAGATGGAGTGGTCAGGGAGCAGCTGAGGGACTGTTACTATCCCAACCTGACACTAAGAGCCCCCCAGCTGCCCTTGGAGCCCTGCTTTCCCTTTTCCTTTTCCTTCAGATAGACACCATGTCTCTGGAAACACTCTGCAACCTGCTGCATCCCTTACATCCATCTACTTCAGCAGCTTGAGAGAAAGGGCAGAGTTTGTTACGAACATAATGGCTGCTGTGCTCCCTTGGAAAAAGAAACAGAGCGTTTTCAAAACGGAATAAAAGCATTACATGAGGTGTTCTTCCACTTTGGAGCCATACATTTCCATAAAGCATTATGGATTCTTAAGTGCTCACACTAGGTGCTGATGTGTTAATTCCTTACAGGTGATTCTGATCCCTTCATAGTCACAATGGTACAACTGTGTCAGAGCCAGATCCCAGAGAATCACCCTTCAAATATCAACCTTCAGAGTGGGCCAGATGAGCCAGGCTGAGATCATGCTTTGATCCCTACAACAGGAGACTCCCACATACTGAGACTCCGCATGTATCCAGGAAATGCCACCTCTCTGGGATCTGACAAGCCAAGCCAGCCTCATGCAGCTCTCAATGTGCATATTTACAACAGTAATTTGGTGCTTCCTCCCCTGCTGCAAATTCGTGTTGTGAATCTGTTGACAGCCTTCCTAAAATCAACTACTCTCTCAATACACTATCTCGTTTCCTCACATTACAAAATATTACATTACAGAGTCTGGCTTTGTGGTTCAAAATTATCTTTTTACTGCCTAATATTCTATTTCTCAGTACTTTGTAAGTATGAGTTCCTCAGAGAAGCAGTGATACTCCGTGTACACACATCCAAAGCATGAGCCAATAATCCCTTTGCAAACAACTTTTCTGCCATTAGCAATAATATTTATCATTTAAAAAAAAAATTTAAAATACTACTAAAATGCCTACCATTAAAACATTCTCATTCAATAAATGTTACAGGCACTTTAAGATGGTAAGACCAGTGAAAAAATATTCAAACAGATGCTACATGATTAACAATGACTAATATTACTTCTGACAGATCATTCCTACAGAGGAAAAAATAGAAATACTACTAGAATTCTTTTTATGGAAGGAGAAACTTTAGTCTCAGACAGAACAGCTAAAAGCCAAAGCACCAATCCAACACCACTGTGTAAGTTTGGAATCAGAAACACTTCCTGCAGGAAGTGTACAAAAGAATCACATGGACTTACTATTTGTGTGATTCTCCACCCACTTATTGATGTGAGTAGCAACAGCTGCACTTTGGCTGAAATCTACATTCTCTACTTCAGCTTTAAAGTATTTTTTCACCAACTGCAGGAATTTGTCACTGACATGGAACCCATCCTGCACATAGAGAGAGTTGGCGATATCCAGCACGTAGTGACTTTCTTCAGCGGTTGCCATGTCAGAAAGGTCCTTCAGGAAGGCAAACTCTTCACCTGAGGAAAGAAAAACAGCTTCAGTGGTTCAGAAAAGGAAGTTATTCCATGTTTTTTCTGTCAAAAATTCACAAGCATGTTTTCTGCAAAAGAAGAAGTCGTCTTTTTAAAATAAACTTGTTTCTAAACCTACACACACCTTCAGATCTAAGGAATAATCTACAAAAACATCTTACTTAGAGCCTATTTCTTCTAGTGGTTATAATTAGTATAATTAATGAGACTTTTGAGTCCCACCAGAGACAAAGCCATCCATGGAAATCCTTTCAACACCAAAAGAGCAGTTAAAAACAAATTATTCTTACAGGTCCCATTTCTAAGTCTGGTCACCACAGATTCCTAACAGAACTTTTGTTCCAACCTAAATGCCAGTTGTTTAAGGAAAGATGAACTTCAAATTTTGAAACTAAGGACTTCCCACAGACTTCTCTGCGCCAAAAGCAGAATTTCCCAGGATCCTTCGTGAGGCAGTACAGAATCCTCAATGGGTAATGAGGAATCCTGAGCAGGATAAAAGCAGTCTGCTTTAAGATTGGAAACTTGTACTGCTGCATCCTATGCCTGAAGCTGCAATTTCTAATTTAAAAACCAACAAAATAATCCTTAAAAACTGATTTCAATGATATATTCCAAGAAGAAATCAAGGGAATACTTTCACTGAATGTCAATCATATGCAAGAACAGTGAATGGCCCAGCACAAATCACCTGCATAACTCCCTCAATTACAACTAAGGAATAATTGATTAAAACTGTAGAATTCAATCTGTGCTGCAGCCTTCACAGAGAGGCATCACCTCTGCAGCGGTTCTGATAAACACAGTTTGATCTCTGTGTTCAGAAATTCCTCCCCAAAATCCTTTGACTGAAGACTTGAAAGTCCAGTGCATTGTATGAGTCAGAAATTTCATTCATGTTTCAAACCAGTTACTTTGATATCAATACAAGCAATTTTGCTGAAACTGCTGCTTTCCTTTTCAGGTTTCATTATAATCCCTAAAAAGGATGTTCCTAAAAAATCTTCTATCTCTAGAGGCAAAGGCAAGCTTATTTTGCAGCCAGAAACCAAGATGGGCAGTGTGAGCTGCAGTTGTTGAAGATTCAGATACCCAAGCCAGGGCTGAATGTCAGCATCTCTCAGCTCGTGCAGAACCCACTGAAATATGTTTGAGTTTGCCCAAGCCATCAAGACCCCAAGACACCCAGTGATTAATAACCCATGGACACGACCAGGCCACTCCCATCCTTCTTCAGACATTGCCACCTGTTTCTTCAAGACAAAAAGCCCCACAGTAAGACACCATAAAAAGGCCTCACCATTTTTTAAGCTGTCAAACCCCAGGGAATGTCGGATTTCTTTCAAAGTGGTTCCATGGGCTCCCAGCTCCACCATTCCCATGGCTATGGCGATGCTCAGAGGAGAGAAAAGGATATTTTCATCTTCTCTTGTAGCTCGCAGCTGATTGTAAACGTTCACAGAAAGCTCAGCAATGGTTTCATCAGGAAAATTGGTCTTGAAGGCTTCGCTTTGCAAAACAAGCAAAGACAACAGTCCAAGGAAATACATGTCTTGGGATTTTGAGATCTGCGAGAAAAATTTTAGACAAAATAAGATTGTTTAAATAATATAAAATTCAACTTTCCTTTGAGAGGAAAAAGAATAGCAAACTTTTAAATCTCAAATTGGTGGGGGGGAACCAACCCTAGTCAGAGTTCAATGCACAATGCAGTTATTTGGAGGAGACACTGTTGAAATGGAAGTAATGATCTCTTTTCAAACTCAAATAATGTAGCTATTTGACTCCATTATGTAACTACATGTTTTTGAAATCTTCCAGCCCCAGACCAACAAAACACTCACGGCTTCTACAGGAAAAGACTCCAGACAGCAATACCTTTCCTACTTCCCTTTGGAATTGTAGCTGTTTAGCAATGCTGATCTGGAATTGGATGGTGTTTCTGCACTTTTTCCCCAAGAAGACCCATAAATCTGCTCTTTCTTTCCTTTGACCTTCTAGTAAGATGCAACTTATTTATCTAAGTCACTTTAAACCCCCAACAGGTAAAAGTATTTCAAGCACTCTAAGAGGGCTGGCTGACACCCGTGACCAAGTTACTGTACCATGATGTTGCTCAGTTGCAAAACACATGGCAAGCAGCCAAAAATTCTTTGAAAGAAAAATCAATCACGCCTTAGTTACCAAATAAACTCCCTTTTGTTAGTAAATAACAGCGAAAAGTTGGGTAGCTCTGCTAGTGAGGAGTCAACACCCACCCAGAGATCTTCAGAGGACAGAGGTACTGTACGGTGTGAAAGAGGAAACAAGAAAGTAAACTAAATAAAAAAATGGGTTAGCATTGATGCTTCTGACTAATCCATCCTCCAAGCTTTGCTGGAATGCTCTGGGGTAAGCAACAGTTCTCACTCTACCCCAGTTTAGCTCATCACACAACTACTGATAGTAAAATCCCAGCTCCTGGAGCAGTGAATGTGTAACTTCATCCTTTCATTTTTATTTTCCTTTAAACTCCGTGCTACCTTGGCATCTGACCCACTAATGCTACACGTCCTGGGTGAGAAACACCAACCAACAGAGCTCACATTTCAGTTCCTTCCCTCTGCCACTCACGGTGTCTCCAACACACCACAGAGCAAATACTCCTGGAGCAGGAGGCTGGCCAGGACAAGACTCAAAGCTTTAGTGCAGAAGTGTTTACATGTTGTTGTGCCAGCCTGCAGGGCTCGGCAGCACAGCACAATTTGTGTGAGTGCTGCTGCTCCACGGAATCAATTTGCATGCAGCCAGCCCAAGTGCCTCTCCTTATGCTTCCCGGCAATCCCGGGGCGGCATTACCAGGGGTTTTATATACATGACACAAAGTAAGCTTTATACAACATTTATATCATGCATTTCATCTTCAAAGGCCTACGTAGCATTATCTAATTCACTCGCACAGCCCTGAATGATACATAATTTAAGTGTTATTACTCACATTTTACAGCTGAGAAAATACAGAGAACAACAGGGTACACACACGTGCCTTGGCAGAGACTGGTGCTGGCACTAGTTAAGATTCCTCCTGTCCCCCAGCCTCCATCAGCCTTTTGTTGAGGTCTGAACTGAGGAAATTAAAGAGATGAACCAGTGCAGCAATCCCAGTGCTTCAGGGGAAAAGGAGAGCCTTGCCTGTCCCCTGCCTCTCACCTCCTTTCCCATGATTCTTTCCATATGTTTAAGAAATATTCCCCTTTTCTCAGTTTCTAATAAACTCTCATCTACAGTGGCATCACTTCACTTCTCTGGACTACCTGATCAATCTTCCTCTGATTCTCCAGTAAGACAGCAAAAATCTCCACTGAGGCTCTTATTCTATTTAGGAATAGCACAGATAATTCATACAAACCCAAAGCACGAGTTTTAATTTTGCTGACTCCATGTTCCAGTGCACTTACAGAACTACCAATGGAAAACACCAGTCTGACCATCATTACTTATTTCAGAAAGACTGAGACAGTTTTTTACAACTCAAAACATTATCAAATATGACTTTGATTTGTATGTAATTTGTTTGTAATCCTGCACACCACAAACTTCCCCAATAATAGCAGTTCATTTTCTTAATAATAGTTCATTTTTTTTAACCTGTCCATTTATAAATTATTGACTTAAAGATATCAAGGTTTCTGTTATAGAAAATAACTGGACTTCTCTGTGATCATGGGCATTCTGGAATTCTTTATTTAAATAAAAACCCAAACAAACCTGGAGCATGCCTCTCCCAGTGTTACATAAGACTTCAGTCAGCACATCACTGTGATAGACTGAGCCCAGGTGTTATTCTCTTATCCTAAAAGCTGCACAAGGCTAGAAGTCCTTAATAAACCTACGTCACACAGGTCTATAGTGACATGAAAAACGGTACTCAAAAAATAGATAAGCAGAAGCTCATCTTTCTTTTGTTGAGGATGAGCCCAAATTTGGGAACTCTCAAATCCTAATCTATACAAACAAGTTGTGCAGCTCAATGTGGATGCAATTATACAGAGAGCTAAGCTTTCCACTCCTGGATCAAGAACAGCTTGAGCTCACTTTGAGACCTGATGTGGTTAAAACAGATGTAAAATAATCTTCAATTCTTAAAAAAGAGAAGTTTCCCCAGCCTTGTAGCTGCAGAAGCAGCTGTTCAGCACTCCATCACTGCTCTCTCCTATGTACTACTGCCAGACAGGCTTAAATAATTGCAGAGGGGAAGAAGGGGGGAAATTTACACATCTTAATTAAGTGCTTAATGTGCAGGTCAGACTGTCTGAATGCTAATAAAATATTTGTTATCAGACAATGCTGGAACCCCAATATTATATACAAATCAAAGTCATATTTCTTTGTGACCACTCACCAAAAGCTCCTCACATGAAATAATTAAGTTGCATTACTTTTCATTATTTAGCTGGACAGAAAATAAAGTAAGTACCTAGAATGGAGACAAATAAAATTTATACTGAAATGCTCTTAAGAAGATAAAATACCAAACTTCTGCTTTTAAATACATGCCAAATCCCACTGATGGCAACACAAGAGGTTGAACTGAGCAGAAGAGAAGTTCCCAGTAGCAATGAATTAAAGCCAATCAATTCAGATTTCCCCCCCTGCCCTTTCACATCATTTTAGTCTAGAGAGATTTTCTAATAAAGTTCCCAGTGAAGTTCCCCATACACACATCCAGGGAAGGCAGCCAGGGAGGCAGGAATAAACACCCGGATACAGGCAGAGCATTTACCAGCTCTTTTGCTGGCAATGCTCACTAAAGATATCTGTGAATATATAAAAATGCAAGTACAATGCAAGGGAAGATGCTTTAAAGCAAACTGAAGATGTGTGGGTGAGGGTCAGTGGGGAGGGGGTGACACACCACAGGCATCTGATCAATCCTTGCCAGCCAGTGGCAAAGTGGCCTCATCCCTCTGACGGGAGACGCCTGCGGAAAACCCGTCAGTTCATTCCTCTCACACTTCTGGTTCCTGCGCTCACTGCTCCACTGACAACTGGGAATCCAGCTCTTAATTATCATTCCAGCCAGAGCAGTTACTGTTCTCTGATCCTGCCTCACTTCAGGCTGGATTCCTTTTGGGTTTATGCTTCCTCACGCAGCAGGGCTGGATCCAGCCGAGAGCTGAGCACCAATTCTGGTGCAGGGCGTTCTCAGCATCTCTCTCCAGTCAGAGTCAAGGACACCCTGGTTTGCCACTGCAGCAGCACCGAGAGCATTTTTAAACCGACTGCACCCTATTCACAAACATACTTTAAGTGAAGGAAATGAAGCTGAACATTATGTAATGCACATCCAGGAAGTGAAACGGTTCCTATGAGTATCATCAAACTTTTTACTCAGTCAGTTTTCCCCAGCAGTCTGTCACTGCAGATCTGCATTCGTGCAATCCAGTTAAATAATACTGCAGCACTGGAAAAGGAGTCAAAGTCCCTGCTGAACAATGTTTAAAAATCAAGAACCATCAATTTCAAATGTTACTGCTTGCATTTTGCTTTCATTAGCTACCTATATGAATGAAAAAAAAAGCTGTAAAAAATACTTTCACTCCTCAGTCACACAGATGTTAAGAGCAAAGATATGAATTTCTCATTTGAGGGCCAGTTTGAGACAGAATCTAAGTTTTGTTTGATTTTACCATAATTGATGCATGAGCACCTCTCTCCTACCAGACAATCAAGGAATCAGTGAAACATACACTCTCCTTGAAATAGCCTTTTGAAAAACAGTTGTGTATCACAAATCATCACTTGCTACAGAGGTTTGTCAGAGTATATTAGTTTTGTTCTTGCTTGCAACCATTCTCAGGGGAAAAAAGCAGCGACAGAACACAAAACAACAAGACTCCAGACACGCATCCTTCAGTAGGTACTTGCATTGAGGTCACATCTAGTTCAACTCCCAGGAAACTTTTTCATTCCATATTTCAGAAAACATCTGGAAAGATGTCATCAGTCCCAAAATTCAGCCCAGCACATTTCCACAAGCGGCCACAACCAGCTCAGTGTTCCTGCTCACCTGCCCTGGGGCCAGCCCAGATGTGCTCCTGTGCATGGGCACAAGGAACACCCATTTTTGTGATGCTGGAAGAAAAACATTTATATGATAAATACAGGACTGCTTATCCAGCTCTTGCCTTTCCCTGAGCATAAGGCTGGGATGACTAAGAGGAAGCAGAACAAATTCGCCCCCTCACACCCACAAACTCTGAACTATTCGGTTTCAGTAAAATGCAAAAGGGGCAGGCATTCTCTGGGAGCCAAGATATTTTGAGATATCCTATCAACAAACTCCAACTGAGTTCACAGACATGAGGTAGCACGAATTTTGAAACAGCGAGACCTGGACTCAATGTAGGAAGGTGCCAAAAATTCAATTAAGGGTTGAATTCTAGTACCTTGTACTTGTCAGACAGGTTGAAAAAATGGGTTATAATTTCCTTTTCTTCTACACCTTTATAGAGGGTTTTATAAAGAAACTAATTTATGGCTTTAAAAACCTACAAAATAAAGCTGTGATACACTGCCTTCGTTCCTCAGCACACAGAGACTAAACTAAGATTAGTTGCCTTAAAGATTACTCTTGGCTACCTGCAAGCTAAACACCAAAGGTGTGGGAAGCACAAATGAGAAAAACTGCTGGTTCCTGATCAGTGTGTGAAAAAAAAAACCAACCCGGGAGAAAAGCAAGTGTGGTAACAGGACTGATTACATGCTCTCCTGTAAAGAGCAGCAGGAGCAGACAGAAGCCTGGCAGAACAATTTAATAAAGCAAGAGACAAATTTACTCAGGGAACAAGACCTGCTGGTTAAGAGGAAAAACCCACTACGGATCCAGCAGGAATTGGGTGATTCCCCATCCCTTCAAACCCAGCTAAAACTGTATTGTGTTTGTGACAGATGAATTATGGAAGGATGTAAGTCTGGTGAAATTCAGCCACTACTGCTTTGCCAGTTGGTAAATATGACAATTGCTGCAGGCACCTTTACTCTGAATGATTTCTTGTTCGCAATCACATCAAACAACACAGTATCAAGAGGAACCACCTAACTCACTCTAACAGTTTAGAAGATTAACACAGGTTAGGAAATGAACACAACTTTCCCTCCACAAAGAACCCCATGAGCACCAGCTGAGCACAGGAGATGCAGGAGCAGTTAGTGAGATCCTTAGCTATTCCCCAGGACCAGGAATGGTTGTCATGGCTACCCTGAAGGATGTGCAGAGGAGGCTCACAGTGATGTCCAGGATTTGCTCCTGGACTAGTTTAGGCTTGCCTCAGGCATGCTGCCCTGCAACAACAGGGGAATGTGGCTGCCACCACAAACCTCAAGCTTCCTACAAACCCACCTGATCCACTGCAGAACAACGCAAGAATCGCTTTTTCAGTCCCTTCTGCTTTGTCCAGGAATCCACCCTTTCAGATTTTTGTTTGAAGATTGGGCCAAAATTGCACCTCCAGCCAGCATTATTGGAGCAGAAGCATTCTCACATCCAGAACACTGCGGTTTTACCGCAGGAAAATCCCACAGAAGTAACGTAACACTTCCTCCCATCAGCCGCTCACGTTGTTCATCATCCTTTTCCTTCCAGACCCTCTCTCCCTCCAGCACAGGGACTGCAAGAGAAAGCTCAAGCCTGACCTGGCTTCACCTGAAAAATGATTTCTTTTCCAGTGAAACAGGCAGGTGTAGAGGGGACAGCGGTCCAGGGGCATCAGACATCCTGATGGAAACCCACACCCAAGCAGTGGTACCTGGGTCTGCTCACCCACTGCACTGGGACATGCTCACACGTGGAGCTGCCAAACAGAGCCTGCCTGGAGCTGGGAGCAGGCAAATCAAACACCAACCCTCCCAGCAACAGACATGCAATTCATCAGGTGTTACTGCTTATACCCAGGAGAATATACCCAAGGAAATGGGAGAATAACTAAATGTCCATAAAATGCTTTAAGCTCCAGCTATCCAGGACAGTGTAAGCAGTACGTGAAGGGATCTACAGAGTACTTTGGTTATGAGAAGTAGCTCAGTCACTGGAAGTGGTGACAATCCTGGGAAAACATACATTCCTCCTGACAGCAGGCAGGCACACCACTGCTACCTATGACATGTGTCACACTTAACCAGCAAGCCAGCTCCTTCATATTAGCGGATGTACTTACATTTTCTGTGCTGCAAAAAATATTTGTCCCTAAAAAAATGTTTACCCTTATCTTATGTGAGCATCTGACCTTGTCAACCAGAGATTCTACAGACACAGATAGACTCACTGAGTTTGTTGGAATCTGTCTGTCTCAGTACAATGACATCTATATTTCAATCTGCACAAATATTAGTAATAAAGTTAACGGATTTTATCACCATCTGTCAATTATGGTGTCATTGCCTTCTGGAGCAGGAATCTTTGAGGTTCATTTCATTAGAGAGCAGCACAATAAAAATATAGAAAATAGTGGGGCATTTAAACCCCCAGTATATAGTGACTGAGACAAGAAGAGTTACTCAATAAGAAGTTTTTGGACCACACTAAAACCTTGCTCTCCAACACACAGCAAAGTCACACCCCTCAGGATTCCTTATTTCTGTTTTTAAAATGACCCCGTGGCACCAGGAGCTTCGAGAAAACCTGAAAGGAAAATGGTACACTGAAAAATTTCATATTGACCATTTCTGCCATTGAATCCCAAATGTTTTTAAACTTTCATGGAGCTTGGCACTGAGTCACTAACCTGCTGAGGCAATTATGCAAGCCAAAGTTGTCTTAATTGCGCTTCCTCAAGCATATTCCCTCAGCTCCAATTAAAAAATAAAAAGAGATGCTGAGATGCCATGTCCAAAATACTTAAATTTGAATAGCCTAAAGCGAACATCTAAATACATGTCTAGACAATTAAAAAAGGTGGTCTTGTTTCCAAATCTATTGCTGTAAGGCCTGCAGTTGGGAGGACTCATATGTAATTTTGCTACTTGTTTCTTCTATCTAGGAGCAAAAAAACTTCTAGAGACAGTTTGGCAGAGTGCTTTATTTTTGACAGCACCAGTGTGCCCCACAAAGTAAGAGCTATAAATAAGAAAACACAAAACCCACAAGCTTCATGAAGGAGAAAATTTGAAGCATTGGGGACTTTGGGAGATTCTAAAGGTTAAGAATTGGGGGTGTGTCTGTGGCTCACCCGAGAAAGTCAACACAGCCTGTCTGGGGAGAGCTTCAAGGCTTGAGGTGGAAATATTATACAGGATCTCTTTCAACAGACCAAAAGTGGGGGCTACCTGTGAAGTTCCATAGAAGCAGCTGAATTAGGCATAGACTGGCTTTGGTGGTTTTATAACATCCGTTTGGTATGTGAGGGCTGTCAGTCCTGCACACCTCTCTGAGAGAGGTCACTCTCACGTACACTGGCCTGGTGGTGAAGAGGTTGACCTGATTTGACAACGGCAGGAGGGACAATGCCCAGACACAGGAGGTGAGGTTGGGTCTCCGAGGCTCTCAAGAGCCAATTCTGACACATTCTACCTTTGCAATGATGGTTCTTTCGAGTGAAAAGGCCAACAGAGTACCCCACCCACAGTGTAGCCATCCAGGGAAGATACCCCAAATGAGACAGCAGCATTCCTCTTCCTCCCTCAGATTTCCTTAGGGCTATCTGGGAAAGGAAGGGTGAGATCTAATTCTGCAGCAGTCACTTGCTATCAGAAGCAGCAGAGATAGAACACTGCAATCAGTTATTTTAGACACAAGAACGATTTCTTGCCTGCTCTTGCACGTACTACAAATTTCCTTACTTACAGTAAGTCACTTTTCTGTTATTTTCCTGTGAAATTCAGTTGATCACCAAGCTCCCAGTAGCAAGCTCCCACTATAATTTAATTAAAAGGGCAGTAGCTAAGTTTCACCATATGCAACTGCCAGATGCAATCACTGCAGTGGAAGTCTAAAGGCGAGATTCCTGCATGTACTGGAGCGTAGTTTTATAAGTGATGAAAGCTGTCACTTATGTCACAGATATTGCTGTAATGCATGATGATATTACAGTTTCAGCAGAACCAAAATATATTAATAATACATTCTGTGAAAGCATTTACAGCAAGTGAGTTTGGAATACAGCTTTTCAAGCGTCATATGCTTTTTCTTGCAACTCTGTATTTATGCATAGAGTCACTTCAGATATATTACATTAGTCTTATACTTTGCCTAGCATTATACGAGCTCTCACAGCCAATTTTAAACCTTCCAAAGTTGAAGGACTGAAAGACGCAACAAATTAGGGGAGAAACAAAACCAGGACAGGAACCCTTCACTACTCAGGGTCATAGGAGTAGGGAATACTGCATGAGAAGTGCCCTGAAATAGTGACTCTCTGGAGGAGACTTGCTGAATGCCTTTCAAAAGCCTATTAAGCAGCTCAGGAGAGTTTTCAAATGGCTTTAACAAAACACAATGAAGAACGATAATCTATAAATCATCCGAGAATAACTAAAGAGAAACAGTATATATTAGTTGTGAAACACTGTTTCAAAAGATCAAAGTAGAAGTTACTTCTTCAATACTTTGGCCAGCTCCCTCCACAAGGACTTCGGAAGAAAAGAGATCAGGCTATGGTACAACTATGTCAAGATGATGAAAAAAGTTAATTAAAATGTATCAGGTTTTCAGAAAAGGAGTCTCTCACTTCATAAACTGAAAGCAAGCCTGACATACAAACCAGCCGGTTTTCCTACAAAATAATATTGGCTTCAGCCCTGCAATCAACACTGGGCCCCATTTACATTTAGGTAACGTCCCTCTTGCCAGGGGAGTTATTATTCACTTCTGTTAACACTTCTGAGATCACAATTAGTTTCTTACAGTACAGTAATAAGACATAGAGATTGCTTTAGAAAAAACCCAAAAAACAATTAACCCCAGCATTCGAAGTAGATGTTATACCCCGATTAATTACCAGCAGCAATTCATCATTACCAGGGCTGCTATTTATAACGCACGGACGCCGCTCCTCCGACGCTTCCCTACTCCACGGTCTGTGTCTCCACAGACGATGAGGGATCGCTGCTGAGCTTCCAGCCAGCTCCAGTTACTCCTCGGAGCAGCTGCACACATCAGCCAGCCTGTCCTGACAGCAGCACCTGCTCGGTCCCGAGCGCAGCCCCCCGGCAGCCCTGGCACCTGCTCGGAGCAGCCGGCACCGCGCTGGCACCGGCGCCCAGGACGTGGCCACCAGCCTAGGGAAGCCTGGCTTTAAAACCAGTTGGAAGGGCTGTTCTGGCAAGGGCCCGACCAATGGCTGATGCAAAACATGAGAAAGAAAACCGGCTGTAAAGCTGGTCTGGCACAAAACTTCAGAGACGGAAGGGTGAGAAAGAAGAGTTACTCAGAGAGTGTTCGGTTCTGAACCAGAAAAATCAAAGAGCAAGGACATTTCATCTAAATCAGTGTGTAGAAATTTAGCATGAAGCCTCTCCACTTCAAGTATTTCTCTAACATAACAGAATAACATCTGTTACAAAATACAGACTTTTTGTCTAAGAGCTACAGAATAATCTGGATGCAAAATTCATCAGGATTTTTTCACTCTGAGTATTTAACACAGCGGAGAACTCCAAATAAGGCATTTCATAAGAATTTCTTTTTGATGTGAAGGATGCTGATCACTGATCTTCCCAAAGGAGTGAGAAGCATGGGAATTCCACATGGAGAAGAAAATCAAACTTCTCGTTCCTCCTGCCCTAAGGCCAATTCCAATTCTTGCCTGTCAGGCCTCAGCATTACCGCTATTTGCTTTGCTGATATTTTTCATATATTTTCAAATATTTTCTTTTGTCTCCCTTATTTCCATGATTTCTTCAACTCCACAACTCTGGTTTGATACTGATTCCACTTGAGAGCAGCTCTACAAATATCTAAAACAAGTGAGCAACCAGGACATCTCCCCCATTACAGACATGACTCTGGACACCAATACAGACAAGTGCTAACTGAATAGGAGGAATAAACCAGCTAGTATGGCACAGTGGACAGAATTGCCACTAAAATCCTCATAGTTTTATCTCCACACCATCATTCACGTCCTTCCTCCCTCTTGTTTCTTCACAAGCATTCATGAAGTCACCAACTTGAGGAAAAAACCACAAAACCAACAAACGGAACAGTAGCAGCCTCATACTGTTCAAACTGGGAGAGCTGGCAGGGCGTGGAAATGAGAAGCAAGCTCGGTGCCCTGCTTCTGAATTGTTCCAAGAGAGTATTTGGAACAACAGCAGCTTTAAGGGATAAATGGGAAAGTTAGAAACAGAAAGACAAAGGCAGGGAGGCAAAAACTACTCCCTGCTGTGCAGGCACCTTATCCACAACAGAAAATATGCAACGACCAATGAAACACAGTTTTTTCAGTCAGAAGCAGAAAAACAAGACTCATTTTACTGGAGCGGGGGGGGAATAAAATATTCACATTTTTGTTATGATAGTTTTGTTTTTCCTGGCCTTGGAGACTTGTGGCTATTGAAACATCACTCTTGGCTCACCGTGGACAAAACAGCTCAGTTCAGAGTCCAGCATTCAAGCTGTGCCTGGAAGGTGGAATCTGGCCTTGGAGCACTTCTGCGCTCACTGTTCAAGCCTCATTGGTTTGTGTTTATGAGAACTGACGCTGTTCCAAGTACCCACTCGATGATGAGCCATTTAAACACCACATGTAGGGAGCTGAATTTGTCTTAATCTTGCTTATTCTCCCACACAGAGGAGTTTGTAGCACGTTAGACCTGATTGTAAAAGCTAAAGCAATTCCCATGAACAAGAACAATCACAAAGCACTGGAGAAACAGACCACTTGTGCTGTGCTCTGTTGGCTCACATCTACACAACCTCCCTGTGGCTCCAGGAACACATTCACACTATGATGTACAGAGAGTGTTTGGGGTTTTTTTGGTTGGTTGGTTTGGTTTTAGAGATTTTTATAATTTGAAAACTCCAATACCTTAAAGAAAGTAATCATTTCCAAGACCCAGAATGAAAACGAAAGGTGAAACCTCACTGTCTCCTCTTCCAAAACCAAGCTACCTGTTTTCCAGCAAGTCTCAGGTGTTTTCATGAGGATTTCCTATGGCAAGTTAATATTAATTCTACCTTTTGTCAGAGAGCCTACGACACTACTCCCATTTTTTGTATGACAAGCTATGATTCATAAGTGTCTAATATTTTACATTGGTGGGTAACATACACATTCTTATTTAAAATTAGGTTAATCTTTCTAATTAGTGTGGCTTTCAAAACTAAGTAGGCTAACCTGAATTCTTGTGCCTGTATATTAGATCCCAATTTTCAAGCTTTCCATAGGTTATCTGATTGTCATGTCTAAATTAAGTTGTCAAAAAGGCAAGGTGGACAGCTGTACCTCAAAGCAAGGAATTCAGGCCCAGTTTGTGCCAAGCAGTTTCATTAATGTAGCCACAGCAGAAAAAATATTTTAATTTTCAGTATGTCTCAGCAGCAAACTCATTAGGCAAGAATCAAGCAGAACGCCTTGCCTCACACAGACCTCCTGGAGCTGGTGCAGCTGGATGAGAAGTATTGCCCAAATCACTCACCTTTTTTTAGTTACTCACCACAGGACAGTTATTCCACTGGATCCAAATACACCCCGAGGTGCAAATGGGCAAAAGCTCCTCTCTCATTGCACCAAGACTCTGTAAATCCTTGAGGCAGCACACAGAGATCGAGTGTGCACCTTGTGGACTGTCACTGCAGCCACCTCTGTCTCATGACCACAGATTTGTCACTGAGGTACATGAGACACTAAAATCATGGCTGGCCCACTTCTTAAGAGGGGGAAAAAGCAGGAATGGCATATAGAATTTAAAGGAGAAACACTACTTAAAAGTATGAAATTATCCACCTAAGGTTACTTTTAGGTCTTCTTCATCTTCGTTCAAATTCATCCATGGGAGAATACACAGAATATACAAACTTGAAGTGAAGAACAATACTGAGATTTGTTGTTTTAAGCAGTAAACTGTATGGTACAGTTGAAAGCAGCTCCACTGTATCAATGCCCAATCCCGTGGGACATTCAGTGGTGTGGATTTCTGCACACTTAAAGAGCAAACAGCAATTAGCTGAGAGATCAGTACTTGTTTTCATAAAAAATATAAGGAAGCCAATAGCAGAAAACATCAAACCTTCACCAGGAGACATGTCTTTTCCAGCTCTCAGTGACCACAGTAACCAAGACTACTAATAATAAAGGACTAAAAGTTCACTACATTTTCTCCCAAAAAAGCTACATTAAAAAACTTGGCTTTAAACAAGTCAGTCTTCATCACTCAGTGAGTTGTAGTATTTGTGTGCTTACTGTGGCTCCTAAATACAGTGTTAGTGATGTCAGACATGGCCACACACTTGCCCAGGCAAGACTCACATTATGGCTGTATACAGCCAGAAATTAATAGCCCAACACCTGCTTTCCCATGATTCACGAGTTTACAGGAATTGTTACAATGTACTAGGAGGGGCAATGAAAAACCTAGTAAAATAATGGATTAAGAAAACTCTTAGTACAGCAAGACTTGAAACCACACATATCACAGCTGTAATTACAAGCCTGAATGGCCACAGCTGATCCCTAACCTCAAACACTCTTACGCTCCCATTCAGAGGGAAAAAATCTTTACTGGGGCCTTATTAAACGAACACTTCCTTGTTCTCATTTTAAAGGTCCTACTAGTTTAACCTGTCTTATACAGAAAGAGTCAAACCATGACACTACAAAATTAGATCTTAACTACCTCAAAGTCCTCAGGTTGTTCAGATTTCCATAGGTCTTTTGGCTAAATTGTTTCGGGGAGGGAGCTGCCACCATATTTACCTGGTACTTGACAATGGCAACTCCCACTCCCTCCAGAAACTGCTGAGATTACTTTATCCAGGAATCCAGACTGGAAATTTTCCCCGGTAATGTCCTGATCAAACTGTGGCTATTGCGGTGTCTTTATTTGGTTTATGACACTGTCAAAGAGGTCAGAAAAAAACCTTACATTTGGAAGGCACTCAAGCAGTGCCTTTCAAAAAACCAGGAATATTCCCTATGCCTAAGTCATTTTCCCCTAGGCTTGAGTGTGACACAGCCTAGCTATGAATTCTTTAGGGCGGGTGTTTACTTTTTAATTGGACTAACAATGATGCCAGTTGAGGTAGCCAAGTATGAAATTAATATGGATTTAAAAGCTCAAACTTTGCCAGTTTGGGGATGTTTTATTTCAGTCTCTCTCTTTGATATCAATCATGGAGAGAGAAGAAAAAAGGAATTAAAATGCTATTCTGATTGTGTACACACAGTGGACGGGACAAGCAGAGTTTCAAATTGTTGTAAGAAAACATCAGGCTGGACTTCAACAACAGAATTTTGCTGGCAAACACAAGACAGCTCTGGAAAAGGTTGCCTGGGGAGGTCTCTACCATATCTACTACATCCCATGTTTTTTGTTCAATGATTTTGGAACTCTTTGCCAAAGCAGGCCAGTAAGGTTCAAAATCTCTGTTCTGTGGCAGGTGTGGAAACATAGAAAGTGGTCCCTCCTTTATGAGTTTTATGACTGGCATAGAAACCTCCTCAGGAACCCAGTTCCGTTCACTATGCAGTTCTGATTTTATTTTAAAAACCTGAAAAATTAGAATTGTTTTCCCTTGGCTAAAACTAACACGATAAAAATAATTTGAGCTACTCAGAAAATTTTGGGTGTTTAGCTGCTTGATCCGTAAGTGGAAAAAAGCTAATTACACAACCCACTTAGGCATTTAATGTCCCAGGGCCAAGACACTCTATGTCCACAGAAAGCATTAATAAACATGGCTAATCTCACTTTATGAAAGTTGTGATTACCATTTTTCAATAACTGAAGCTATCAGCAGTATTTCACCTCTCCTACCTTACGAAACTGAACCAAAACAGCCAAACCTATTTGAATTCAGTTCAAATGCCAGTTTATTGTGAACATGTTCTCTTTTTGTTCTCTGTACAATGTCAAAATTCAGGGCTGGATTTCTCAAAGTGCAGCACATCAGGGCTCAGCTGGGAGCTAACAGGAGCAACCAAGCACATGAGATCAAATAAGCCTCTATTTTGATGCCTAAATGGGAAGCAAATACTTGGGGGTAAAAAAAAAAGAAAAGAACACAAAATAAGTCTACATGCTTGTTTTCAGAATTGTTACATCTTAAATTTATCTGTAGCAGTAATGCACTTTTCATTTCAGCTACAGAACACAGAAGAAATATTTAAGAAATTTCCTCTATGGAATAAAACCCATTGTAGTCATAAGTACTTACAGTCCAAGCTCCATTAACAGCAAGTGAAAGACTTGATAATATTTTGTCTATATGACACTATCATGTATAATAGATATATGTTTTAACCCATATATGGATCATTAATACTCCATTTCTGAACTGCTACTGAAATGCCACCAAGCTGTTGGCTCCCATTCAGTACCAACCAACTGCCTCTTCCTTGTTCTGAGAACAGGCAAAATAATTGTCAGTTGGTAGCAAACCCTAATTTTTCAATTATGAGTGCAAGTGAAGAGACTCCTAGACAGGAAACAAAATGAGTAACTTTTCTTGCCACACAGACATGATGGTTACATTATAATGTAACATATAGGCAAACTTTATGGATTACGTGCTAAAATACCTGCAAATGTACATATTGCAACAAAATATACATATCACATGCTTAGTTTGATACAAAAACATGCTGGCAAATCATAGTGTAATACAGGAAGGTCTAAATACCAACTGCCACAGCAGGTAGTACTTGCAATCCCTACTTGCATTATCAAATAATGACAGGAACTTTTAAAGGTATTCTTATCACATGAAGGCTACTCCTATGATTGCCGTGCCACATCCTTTTCCTCCACACTTCCAAAACTTAAACAGTGGTTCATCCAGTATATATGCACAAAAGATTAGCCCAATGCTTCAGTTTTATGATTTTAATAAGTTTTTCAGATGAAAAATATTCAGATTTTTACTCAAACCCAAGAAACAGATCCCATTCCCACAGAAACCGCTAATCTCAGGTGAACACATTTCAGAATCCACACTGCTCAGGCGTAGAAATATTCCAAAGCAAGTGAAAAAAATGTACTAACAAGAAAAAAATAAGAGATTTCCCTAAGCATTTCCATAGCTTGCATAAAGACATCAATTACCATAGCTTGTCTTCTAAATTAATGATTCACAGTGATGGATTATTCATGCAAGTCGGCCAGCTGAACATTATACTTTGACTCTGGGGAGAAAGTATAGCATGTCTTAATTAACTAGATTTTGCATAAGCCAAAAGATACTCAGAAAAACTTTATTTCTCTAGTCAACCAGGTAAAATGTAAGCAAATAGAACTAGTGGTCATTGAAATACGCAAAAATCTTCAGTAGTCTCCACAATCCATATTAAAAGTGAAGTAGGCAAGAGCCTCAAGTGAGCTCTGTAAAATAGATCCAAATTGCCATTTTGTTGAATGAACTGACTTCAGATCTGCTCCATTTAAGCATGAAAAAGATGGAAATTTCCTATTAATATGCTGCTTCCTGCCTATGCACAACCTTGCAAGGCTTCAGTGATGGCACAATTTCTTGTTTCAAAAGGATATCAAGTATTTTTTTGACTGAATTTCAACACAACACTGAGATTTTCTACGAGTGAATGATAGGTTATTATCCCAAATATTTTCCAAACGATTGCTGTGTTCTAATGGCCTCCTTGAAAATACATAACGTTTATGTGTTGTGCAAGTCTATTGATGGTATTTGTTACTTTGATCGGCACAGTGCAAAACACCCCTACAATTCCAACAATATCCAGGACTTGCACTCATTAGCTTTCAAAGTGTTCTTCAATCATTGTATTGAAGGATTTACAAAATAAAAATGGGAAGTCTATGATAAATGTTGCAATTTATCCTTCAAGTAAGTAATAGGAACGATCTTGTATCTCTAAAAATCTATACCAAGCTGCTCTAAGACAGCAAAGATCACCATGCCTGATGAATTACAGGACCATCGAGTTGCTTACATGGCTTGTATACATTGAGGTTGTTAAAAGTATTAATCACAGTCACACAGACCTTTACCTGTTAGCAAACTAACACCCAGATGTTTCACAGCCATTAATGGACTTTATGAGTATGAAGAGTCTGTTTTTATTTGATATTGTAGGAACGTAGGTTAAGTAAAGATTAAGTGACTTGTCTACTACTAAAGGATCTAAAAACAAGGATTTTTTTTTTTCTCCTTCTTTGTTTAAAACTATCCTATCCAATGGAGTTACCTTCTCTGAGCTGCTGGGATAATCCCAGAGCCTTTGAAAGCAAAAATTTAATTTTGTCCTTGCTCTCTTAGTGCTTCAGCAATATTTCCAGGGATTCTTTTAAAAAGTCCTACACTTCCCAAGGAATTAAGTAATAACTCCAAGGTAGGATAGTTACATAGACAAGGATTAGGAAAGGATGGTGAAAAATCAATGTAATTAGTCTCTACCAATCCTGAAGTGGCAAATAGTGGGAACACATTATCATACCTCTATCTCCACAGGGCTTTCCCTACAGGTAACGATGATCCCGTGTAAGATCCAGCTCCTTGTAACAATTCTTAGATGCAGATTTGAATTTGTGCTGCTTTTCTCCCCTTCCAAATACAAGATGTCCTCGTGTTCTTCTTGGGAAATATGCTTCTATCACTTCAAGAATTTGTTCTCATTGTGACCGAGTGAAAGCTTGTCCTCTTGCAGCTAAAGGGTATTTTGCTGTCACTTCATATAGGAGGACCTGCTATCTGTTATGTCAAATCCACAAGTGCACTGTTTTAATATTGTATGCACATTTTCCTCCCTCACATTTCTATATGATAAACTACTAATGGCATTTTCTGCTTCATGCATATCATCCCCTCAAAATAGGTCTACTTACAGTCAATTTGATTCTTACTCACTTTCATGGCTATCTTCTCTATAAGCCCTGCTGCTCCATATCCTATGCAATTAAATATTTCTGCTTGCTTTTTTTCTGATATTTGTTTTCCTTGGTATCTTCTCATCGATCTAATATCCTGCTTTCTTTAGTATGAACACAGGCATGGCAGGAAGAGCAGATGGGAAGTGTCAGCTACAGATGATGCCAAAGTAGCTTCTGTGCAAGTGGAGACTCCAAAAGCTCTAAAATCCACATGGGATTTGGTGCTACCATGACGTTCCTGATGCCTCACAGACATGGGAAGGACTAATCAGAGGCACTGCCCTACAGTAAACTGCAAGCCAGCAGAGCTGGTGCGTGCAGTGAGCACAGAGGTGGCACTGAACTGGGCAGCTGCAGTCAGGCATGCGCGGCACAGGGCACCAGGAAGAAGAAGAAGAAGAACAATTATCCTTACAAAGCACCACAAATACAGCTCTGCTTCCTTGCAGTGGCATTTTCAGGTGGAAGAAGTCAGGAGCCTTGAAGGTGAAAAGAAGCCAGGATTTGTGAGCACACACTGCAGGAGCACAGAGCACGGTGGGCACGGCAGAGGAAAGCAGAACATGGAAAAGGGAGATCCTTACGGATAGGCCTGGGCACTGAGAGAGGCGGATAAACCAGGCCAGGGATGAAGAGGGAAGGCCCAATTCAGATGCAGAGGAATGACCTGAGGCAAAGGCAAAATATCCCTCCCAGACTTTCACTATTACCAGCTGGGGACAACACATAATCCCTATCTGTCACACTTAGGTCAACATTACTGCAGGATGAAAATGAGATCACAGCAACCACAGACCAGAACAGCCACGAATTAAAGGGTTCAGCTCTGCACCTGCCATGTTTACATTCCAACTGCTGGATAGCTGTTCTTTCTAACACCTGAAGAGATTCTCAGACACTGCTGTCTTCTTCTTCCAGGCTCCTCGGATTGCACACCGCCACTAACAACTTCCTTGGAAAGAGGGAGATAGGGCAGCAGATGTGCTGATCAATCCTATGACTGGACTAATCACACCCAGAGTCACTTGGCACACACAAAAAAAAGCTGGTCCATAGCACATGCAGTCATGGAACAAGATCCTGTTGGGCACACTAGACCAAGGAGGTGTAGCAGGCACATTAAGCATTAATCTAAAACTCTCCTGTCGTCTTCAACTCAAACATCAGCTTTGCCAAGTATTATCTGAACCCTTATTTTAGAAGTGTGGAGTCAGCTTTGTTTTTTTAATCTTTTTTTTTTAAAATCAAAACCCCACCTGCTGCCTGTAATGTTACTGAGAATAAACAATGTTACTTTAATAAAGAGGTTTTTATTCATCATATGCAATTGCACATGCTTTTAAAGATAAAATAGAATTACTACAGTGTTTTAAAAGTCCATATCCAGTTTAATAAGAGACTACTTTATTCCTCTTTAGTACTTGCAAGAGTCATTAGACATCTTTCAACTCCCACTAATTACTTTGTTTTTGGCAGACATGAGCGTTTCCTCCTCCTGCTTTTTTGAATAAATCTGAAATTAACAAGTCAATAAACTGACATATTTACGGTAAAAATAACTCGTCTCCCCTCTCTCCTTCCTCCCACTTCTCATATCTCTTGGCAGATGAAAAGGTCATCATTCACCTACAGGCTTTACACACACTCGTGGGGACTTGGGCACCTTCCCTTTGCATCAGGAACATCTCAAGTTGAAGACCTGATGTTACAGTAAACTGTTCCTCGTGTCTTAGGTTTTGATTAATTGCTTTAAATAGTTTAGAAACCAGAGCAAATGCTTCTTTTGAGAAAAAGATATCTGAGAGAGAAAACATGAGTTGCTTCAGTGAACTCCAATTGCTCTGTGAAGTACACAATCATTAAATGCTCCAGGAGCTGCTTTAATTTAAATGTGGAAAGAAAAGCATTGGAAAAGGGCAGTTTTGGTGTATCAATTAAAAAATGATGTCTTAAAGCTTTAGACCTTTCTTTCTAACTCCAACTTACATAACTGAGATGTATGGGGAAAACTAGAGCAGCAAACATCACCTCAGACACAGAGACAGTTCCTAAACCCTGGCACTCGGCTGTTCTGCCAAGGAAGGAGCAGTCTCCAGTGGCTGAGTGATCCTGAGGAGTTCCGACAGGCTGTCTTTGGCAAAGTACCCACACTCTTAACACTACCTTGACATGCCAAGGTCAGTTAAAAACATTGCCTTGAAAAGGAGATGTCCAAGTTCTCCAGCTCACTCCAAACTTCCAAAGGAAAACCAAGGCCGGAATGGCATTGCTGCTCAAAAAGTATCAGATGCAAAAAGCAGCTAGTGAGCAAGTGTTTGGGCATATCACTTTATTGCAAAGGCAATTAAAGCACTCATTTTCCTGTGGTATCTCAGCAAAATTCTCAGAATCAGAACTGCAGCAGCAAAACAAAGCCTTCAGTGTGTTGTTCAGAAAGGTTAAAAAGGAAATGACAGTTCTCCTTTCTCAGATGAGGAAATCCCTCCCAAACCTACCGTGCATACAGAAATATGGATGACAAAAACAGATGAAAACAGAAAAGCAGGGAAAGTGCAGCTCTCCCAAGGTTTGGAGAGATCGTTGCTGGCTAACAAGTGCTTGGTTTGTACATTTGAGACATCCCTCTGCACATATGGCACAGTTCAGTTTTGATTCTGACCGAATAGATCTTTCCAGAAGCAGCAGATTGTCCACTAGGCCCATCAAGTCATCACAGGGTTGGAACTGTCAGACATACACAGCAGAGTAGAAACAGATCGCATTATTAAGCAATTATTTCTTTAGATGTACTGATGAAAGACTTCAGGGCTGAAGTACATAAAGTACATAAATTAGTGCAAAGATAGCCAGCCTATAAATTTTGGTTAGATTGGAAGCTATTTGGTTAAAACTAAATACAACCACATTGTTTTAACTTTCTTCTTCTAGACAATAAATTACTTGTCATTATTGATTCTTCCTGAAAGAAGAGTCTCAAGGTCTGCAAAAATATTTCTCAAGAATTATCATAATATTTAAACACTCAACTAAACCAAAAATCCTTTACAACACAGGAGGTCAAACCTCATTAACCCAAAAGCCATACACATATTTAACTCATTATCTTGTGTGAATAAGAAATTTCATCTTTTCCCATCTCACAGCTACAGCAGCTTTGCAGCGACTCTAAAAGACCAAAAAGGACGTGGATAACTCACGCAGCTTTTATCACATTAGCCACGGTCTGCAGTTCTCATAATCGTTAGCTTTGAAGTATATTAAACAAACCAGAACATGACCTTAGAGCTGATATTTTAATCACACCACATAAGAACAATTCTTTATCACAGATGCTTTATGAAGGCCACCAAACGAGATGCTGTTGAGAACGACAGACCCCAGCAGGCACAGAACGCCACGGCACAGCCGGGCCAGGCCAGGCAGGGACCGCTCTGCTCTGGGATGCAGAGCCACCACACAGCTTCCAGCACACACCTCCGCTTTGGGCTGGCCTGAGGGACCAACAAGAAGCAGATGTGTGCATGGGTAGGAGACTAAGAGAGAAAAGAAATCGAGGCTTTCCGTTTCGAGATATTACAATGTAGTGTGGCTCATTAACAAAATTATTTAATCTACATTTACCCCCAATACCATGTGTGATTACCATTTTAGAAATAGAATTTGGGGAAGAGGAAGGGGAAAGAGATGCCATGGCACTCTTCTCACATCACTTTATTGCTACAGACTTTCTCCAACATAACCTTTCTAATGACTGCACTAAGGTATTTACACTCTAAATAAATACGTTCTTACTGTGATCAATGCTTCCTTATATCCCTGTCCTTTTGTGCTGCTTTAAATGCCAAGTACAGAGGGAAAAAGAAGTCCAAAACTTCACAGTTATTATTGAACTATGGGATTAATTTTTTTGGTTTTGATATGGCTATAGCTTTGTTATCTTCAGGACTCTTTTCCAAAGAAGTTTACAAAAAACGTGCTCTTCTGTCAATTCAAGATTCAGAAAGGATTTCCCTTCCTCCTGCAGGAATATATGGTATGTTATTTCCCCCACCTTCAAGTTCTGCTAATGTTTATTCATCCAGTTCAGAAGACCATGCTGAAAAGACATGAATTACACCCAAGAATTTTTAAGGTATTTCCAAATTTAACTACTACATTGCAAGAGAAATACAAAGTTATCACTAATCACAGCTGACTATACAGACATCTTTCCCTGCCATCTGCCCATTATACTTTACCAGATATATGCAAGTATATATAAAATAGAGAAAACCAAACATTAACTTTTAAAACCATGCTCACACACCAATTTTTAACGTTATTTTGAACACACAGCTTAATTCATATAAGGACAGCCTGAAGACTGAGTATAGGACAGATGTACCCTATATTAATTCAGCCTGTGCTTTACACAGACAGAATAATGTATTGCCCACACAGAACACAAATTGCTAGAAATTATTTTAAAAGGTATTCAGGCATGCCAAAAATGTGTCTTCACTGATGACGAGCAACCCAAAAACAAATCTGAAATTTTGAGAAAAAAAACATTAGTTGAAAAAGCCTTTAAAAAGCTAGGAGTAGCCAGATCTTGATATGAAGAATTCTATCAGCACTAGCCCTTCTTGACTGCTACATTTTGTGATACACAAAATTATAAATTGAATTAAGCTACAGATAAATACAACATTTACATCAACAGAATAAATTTCAAGAGAGTTATTGCCACAATGTAGTGTTCCTAGAACTCTGCTAGGCTACATAGGAACATACACATTCTTCCATCTGAGAGGAGATAACAGGAGACCCAAGCCTTAAAAACAAACCCCAAACCACCTCAGTGTGCTCCCACAAGTAGTCAGTCTCTGAGCAGCTCAGAGGTGCATTAATCCCAGACCCTCTGTGGAATCAACTTGAGCCAGCACTGCTATAGCTGAAGAATTCTGAAGGCCAACAGACACACAGCATATTGTGTGTTTTCTCCCCTGAATATGAAAGCAGACAACTGACACGTTCATGAATACTTTCACCTACACGTGAGCAAAGCGCTCACTGACAACGGTAGATGAGGAGACAAACTCAAAGCAAATCTAAAAATCCCAACTCACACTGGACCAGAGGATGTGAAAACACAGGATAGACAGCCTCATGAGGACACATTTTGGAACTCATGACTGCATTCAAGAGGAAACTTCACATCGCCACAAGCCTTCACATTGTATTACATCTGAGGTTGCCCTGTGTAATTCTGTAGACAACCCACACCTTAAAGAAAAAGCCATCAACCATTCCTCCTCCCTGCCTTCCCTGGCAATTATTCCTCATCACACTCAACCAAGCCACAGTAATTCTAAAAAATACAAAGGATGTAAAACAAGAAAGTGTGAATCTGGTCCAAGCCTCATGGCTAAAAGAAAAAACAACCACCAAAACCCAACAGAATCTGGAAAAGTATCACAAAAATGATGGAGGGAGATAACGATCTTAAGTTTTAGCAGCTGTATGACTGCAGTTTTGTAGCTTTATTTAAAACATACTAATTTCACTGAAAGGATAAAATACCGTGAACAGGCATTTGGCTCAATCTGTGCTACAACATTTTGGTAAATACCTCTCACCTATACAGAATGGCGTCTTTTTCCAGTAAACTAAATCACCAGATCATACTAAAAATGAGAGGAGACTTGAGGAATCTGAGCTCGAAGGTGATTAGCAATACAAAATTCATAAACATTATGCAGGTTTAAAGCAGTCCTTTAATACCAGGATATTGGTAGTAGTTGATACATGAGAGATCACACACAGATCTGATTAAAACAAAACCAGAAGGGAAGGAGAAAATTCACACACGTAATAATGTGTAAGAATCCAGGTACCTTTTTCTTTCTATTTTTCCCCCCCTCAGTGCTCTTGCTCACCTCTAAGGAGGACGTGGGGATGGGTAACACACACGGACACCTGCACATCATCCGTCTGTTCCCACGGACACCAAACTCTTCCCACCTTGCCATCAGCACTGCAAGAAGTTACAGCCAACGCCTGACAAGTTTAATGCTTTAGCTGTTCATTCGCATACTCGCATGCGAATTGGGGAATTCATGTGCCTTAACATCAAGTAAGAGCGACCAGCATTTAAATAAAGTGAGCGTTAATAGTGATACATCAGAAATGCGACCGCAAATCCAAAACTGAGTTGATGCTTTCATTTTTAATCATAAACTGAGCTCTTTCTGCCATGTAATTTAAAACTTTAAACCTTAAAGCTTAGTAAAAGAATTACCCGGACAAATAATGTACAAGTTTAGTTCTCTTAATGGCCAAAAGGCAGAACACTCGGGGCGCGCACACGGTCTGCGGCGAGCTGAAGGAGCCGCCGGGACGGCGGAGCCACAGGCGGGAGAAGCCCCTCACAACCGGGCTGTGGAAGCCCAGCTGCGGGCTGGGAGCGGCCGGAACAGCCACACGGACCCGCAGGACACCGCGGGCGGGCTCCGGGGCACGGCAGCCGCGACACTTTCACCCGAGCACAACTCCAGCCAAAGCGCCCCCGGCGCAGCGCGGGCTGAGGGCGCCTCAGCTCCGCGGGGCGGGAGAGGCAGCGCGGTCCGCCCGTCACCGCCCGCAGGAGGTGAGCGGACACCTGAGGGGGCTCTGGGCTTGCTTCCCGCCCCCTGTCGACTATCCCACGGCGGGGAAGCAGCTCTGATCCCGAACGCCTCCTCTCCCGCCGCAGCGGGCGCAGACTGACCCCCCCTCCTTCTCCCTCGGGCGCTGAGAGAACGCCGGCGACCCCCGCACGGACAGCGGCTCCTCCGCACCGCCGCTACTCCGGCACGGAGCCGCGGGGAGCTTCGCTCGGTGTAAGAAAGAAACCGGGGCCGCCCGGATTATTTGGTCACTCACCCCCGCGAAGGGACGGGCGCACTCACCGGCACTGCCACTGCCGCCCCGCCCGCTGCCCGGCGGTGCTGCTGCCGCCGCTCCGCGCTCCGCCGCGGCTCTGCCGTGCTGGGCTGTGCTCGGCTCTGCCGAGCCCCGCTCCGCCCGGGCACTGTTCCCGCCCCGCTCCGCCCCGCCCCGCCGAGCGCTCCCGCCCCCGCTCCGCTCGGCATTGTGGGGCTTGTGGTCGCGGAGGGCGGACTACGAGCCCCAGGGCCCCGTGCGCGGTTCCGGACAACGCCTGGTGTGTGGTAACACCGCGGATCTTCCTCCTCCTCCTCCTCCTCCTCCTCCTGCTCCTCGCGGGCGCTTCCGGCGCGGCGGCGGCGGCGAAGCCCCTCGGGAGCAGCGGGGGCTCGGCGGGCCGGGGCAGGTGAGGTGCCGAGCCCTGCCCTGCCCTGCC
>WBMZ01013574.1:0-45472 GCA_013400975.1 Atrichornis clamosus
GGGCCGGAGGCTCCGGGCGCGGGGCGAGCGCGGGGCTGGGGCAGCGGCCCTCGGGCGGCGGCTCCAGCGGCGGCGACACCTGAGGACACGGGTCTTTAGGCACCACAGGCTCAAGGATGGGGTCTTTGCTGCTGTCCTGGCTCTTCTCCTGGCTCCTTTCTAGTCCTGATATTTTGGGGACAGCTGGGCCCCTAGCACCAGGGTCGTCATTTTCAGCAAGTGCGCCGACTCCCAACTCTTTATCTGCAACAACAAGACAGAGAAAATGGTTCAACGTGAGACAAACTGGCAAACCCAAGGTAACTGCTGGGCCACTCACACTCTGGGCAGTTTTTCATCAAGAACTGTCCATGACAACCAGAAAGATAATCACATCCATCTTCCTCTCATCCTCCCTCCGCAATAACTCTCCTCCAAATCAACCACCCAGCAGAGAAGAGAGAGCCTGTGTAGTGCTGCCGTTCTCTGTTGTTGTTACTCTTCGTCGCTCCCTCACTGACCCACTGAGGGAACAAACGCCACGTGAGCTCTGTGTCTCTTCACAGAATGGGTAAGGTTGGAAAAGATCTTTGGGATCACCAAGTTCAATCCATCACCACCGCCATGTTCACCACTAAATCATGTCCTCAAGTGCCACATCCACACTTTTCTGAACACTTTAAAGGCTGCTGACTGCACCACTGCCCTGGGCAGGCTGTGCCAGGGCCTGACCACCCTTTCCATGGAGAGATTCCTGCTGATAACCAACCTGACCTCCCCTGGCACAGCCTGAGGCCGTTCCCGCTCCTCCTGTCCCTGTTCCCTGGGAGCAGAGCCCGACCCCCCCTGGCTGCCCCCTCCTGTCAGGGACTTGTGCAGAGCCAGAAGGGCCCCCCTGAGCCTCCTTTGCTCCAGGCTGAGCCCCTTGCCCAGCTCCCCCAGCTGCTCCTGGGGCTCCAGCCTCCTCTCCATGACACAGGATCTAAACATTAAAACACACACTGGAGGAATTCTGGCTTTTTTGGTTAGTCTGGTCAAGGAATGACTTGCTTCTATTTTCCAACTCTAATAAAAATGAGTAATATTATAATTTTAACATCTGATGCAGTGGAGTTTTGCTCACTGGGGCTCTGCAGCAATTTCCCATTGGAATAACTCCCCAAACCTTCTGCCAATGCAGATCTGATCCATGGTATCCCTTGGAACAAATGCAGGGGACTGCTGCTGACCCAAGACTGGTAAAGGTGATGCCTTGCAGGTGGGGATCAGGAGCCCATTTAGGGCCATACTGCACATCAGCTTGAAACAGCTGGATTTACACCTTCAGCAACTACAGAAACTCAGCCCAGGGGAAATATGCAGGTTTGAAGGGGCTTGGGACAAGCTTAGAATACAAGAACTGTCCAGTGTTCTAAATAACCCTAAACCAGGAAAACCTTACTCCTTCTTCTGCCAGTTTTAAGGGGTAAAATGACTAAATGCATAATAAAGTCATATACATTCAGAGAAAATTGTTGACAACTCCACTGGGCAAACCCTGAAGGAAAGGAATGAAATTAAGAGTATGATGAGCCCACAGCCTGGGCACGTGTGTTTGCCAACCATCACATCACTGGCAGCCACGTGTCACAAACATGGCACCACTTGGGTTTAATTTCATTAAGAGATCAAAAATAAACCCCGTCAGGTATCCTCTTACTAAGTGTTTTATAGGCTCTGTGCAAGGGTGAACAGCCTGGTAAAGCAGAGGTTTTTCATAGGCTGTGGACAGGAGAAGGGGGAAACGGGGATAAAGGGAGGCAAAAGGGAGGTAAAGAGGAGAAAAAGGAAGAGAGAATGAGGGGGGGAAATCCAAGAGACTTATTTGATGAGGACCTACTTAAATCACTTCTGGAGCACCTGTAACAGGCACAGAGGCTCCTCCACCAATTTGGATTGGACGACTTTGGGGGCAAGGGTGGGACTCTAGAGGGATAAAAATAATTACTCTGCCATATGCCCAAGGTCCATCTCACTGCAATAAACTGCAGGCTCTAAATAAAGGGAACTTTGCTTGTGTTAATTCTTTGGATCAATCGTGTTTGATCAAACATTAGAAGTTAGACAGAGTGTGATCTGCACATGTGTTAAGGCAGGTCCCCAAGGAGGAGAGAAACGAGCAACAGTTTGTTCAGGAAGAGGTGGATCTATGTTCCTAGTCCTTATGGGTGTATGATTTACAAGTTTTTGGGGTTTTTTTTCACACAATGGCTTTGAGGGCTTAGGCTTGTCACTAGAAATTCCCTACGACATGACTGTAGTAGGTGGTCTGGAAATCCTGCAGAGGTGATACTTCCATATCTACAGGCAACACTTTGCACTCAATGCATTCACTAAATCCTTTCATTTGGTATTTTTAGCCCTTCTCATATGTAACATTTATTCAGCACAGCTCAGTGCTGGGGATCTGGTTCTGATCCTCCTCCCCAGGAGAAAAGAGCTGGGAATGCCACTGTCTCCTGGGTGTTTTTTGCTGCTGCTCACACCCTCATTGCACAGCCCCCCAGCACCACCCCTGTGAGTCTGCACTTAGAAGATGCTGCCTGTAGTAAGACAATGTCACTCCAAAAGTCTCCCACCAGCCGTGCCCGTGGCTTCTGCCTCTCCCAGTCTCCCACCAGTGCTCCCACACTGTGTCCCAGCCCAGTGTCAGCCGTCCAGGAGTCCCTAACCCAGCACACACAGCCCTGCCTGGCTGATAATGATGGTGTACAAATCAGAAGGAACTCTTCATCCCACCACATCTATTTGGGGAGCTGAAATCCCCCCTCAGTGATAAATGCAACCAATCACAGGTTTCATGAGGAGGGCTCGAGTCTTCATCAACAGCACTTCAAGGTCACACAGACAAAATTGCTCTTTTTCTACCAGTGCATCTTGATTGACTGGCTCAGTGCAAGAACTCAGGGGGAAAAACTCTTAATGTCACAGACAACTACGACCCAGAGAACCCAACCTTCTGAGGTTGTTTATCATCACGGGAATTCATCTCCACCCAACAGCTAAGGAAGCCCCAAGCTGACTTTATTTGCTGGCAGTCTGCACACACTGTTTTGGATAAAGTGGATTGGGATTCAGGAGAGCAGTGACTGTGAGGTAACTCCCATGCTGACACAGGTTTCCCTTTTTCCACTGGACAGATACTGCATCCAGCAGCAGCCAGTGTTTTACCAAAAACAGGAATAAAGCTATAATTTGATGCTGAGCACTGAGGAACATTGGCATTTCCCAGATAGGAAATGCAGCTTCCATTATCTTCCTTTCCTGTACCCTCTGATGTGTCTTCAATCCCAAATTCCTCTATTTTTCACTTAAACACACACATTCAAGATGCAGCACTCCAGTGCCCTCCATGCTGTGTATGTGACTATCACTGGGTTGGCTCCATCACACCAGGGGAGCAGCCCAGGCCACACTGGGGGCCCCTGGAAGTACCCCAGGTGACTCAGGGGATGCAGAGACTGCAGCTGGGAGCTTACAGGGTATTTACACACATTCCATGAACGTGCACAGGCTCTCCTATGTGCTGGTGTACATGCAATCCACATGGATTTATTTCTGGTACTACACACAGGTGAAGGAGATGCACAGTGCATGCAAACACTTCCCTCCAGAGCCAGCAAACACCTCTCTCTGGAGACACGGACTCGTGTAATAAATACAGGCAATACACAGCTTTCCATCATTGCCTCTCTTCCCAAGGTGCAAACCAGGAACACTTGACCTGAACTCGGTGTTCTGGATCCTTTGTACCACCAGGGGTGGCCAGTTGGGAACACCACAGCCACAAGACAATGCCCAGCTGTTTTCCACTGACAAAAAGGCCCTGTGGGAATTTGCCAGCTGTGAAATCCACAGAGACCCCCCTTGTAGAGCCCTCTCATTGTGCCTGGTCAGGTGTTGTCTGCACATGGGTTCACCACGTCTGGCTGCACCAAAGAGCACAGGAGATGCCAAGAGCCAGCACAGGGAGTCCCGTGATGGGAGCTGGGCCACCCCCAGCCCGGCCAGTCCCGAGGATGTGTGCCCCGGGCATCCCTGACCTGAGGCACCTGGGGAATGAAATCCCCTTAGGGACATCCCTGCAGGACGATGTCAAACTTACAGCGGCCAAACTTTTTTTCTGAACATAAAAACATCCAACTTTTCCATGTCCAGGTTTGGAGTGTCATCCAGAAATTAGGCTGCATCATATGCTGTCACTCCTCCTTCTGCCTGCATTAGGATTCAGCCTCTCCACACCTGGCCTGGAAGTACTCAGGCAACTTCAGGGATCAGTGCAGAACCAGCACAAAATTTTCCACTTTTCTGAGAGGAAAGTTTTGGATTAAACTCAAAGTCCTTATTGCACAAGTAGGAAAATTATAGGACTTTTCAGTGCCTTGCAGCATTATCTTTGGGACTGAGTATTTATACTATCAAATAAATATTTTATAGCATAATTTATTTTAAAAAATAGTATTAATTTTCTTTTACTACTTTGGTAAGTTGAAATCTTCTGACAACACCACCTCTGCCTAACTCAAATTTTCTTCAAACTTCTAAACGCAAGATTAAAATCCAGATCTTCCAAAACCAGAAAAACTATTTCCTCCAGCTTTACCATGGATAAGTGGAAAGCTGGCACAAACTGTCACAACCAATACAAACCCCCAGGACTTCTCTGGAGTCGCGGAATGCAGGACAGATCTGTCCCACAGACACAGACCACTGGCCCTGGGATGTTCACTCCAACAAGCGCTTTACAAGGCCTGAAATACTGAATCAGATTTAAGACCTGATTGTGCATTTCATATTGATTAGACGTTGGTCAGTGCAACGTCTGGACAAGGACAGGCAGGTGGCAGAGGCTGTTACTGCCAGGGAGGGAGGAGGCTGTGGCTGCAGCAGCCAACTCGTGCCACACAGGCCCAGAGCAGCTCCGCTGTTGTACTGGATACACGTAATTTGCTAAGAACAGCTTCTCGTTTTCAGCACACAGTCATCTTTCATCCTAATTTCCAAGGACGCTAACACAGCATTTGATTATGCAAATTAAGAACATGCCTTGGAAAGCATGGTTACTTGCAGCTCTGTCATCTGCTGATAGCAATTACTCCTCAGTGAGCAGGTATTTAGCACAAGTGAACAGCAAGGCTGGTGACACACTTTGTACTTAATTATAAAACACAGAAGAAAATCATCCAGGACAAAAGATTTTGCTACGTCCTGTTAAAAATGTTTATCCTCTGCGTTGAAAGGGATTTAATTGTCAACAATGAAGTTGCAGATCAATGAAAAGAAGCACTTAGTGGGATTGCACAAGATGTTGACAATTCTTCACTCATTGAGCTGCTTCTGGCCTTGATTTGAGAGTGCAGAGTCCTCCAATGCTGCACATGAAACCATTTATTTCATCAGCTGTTGAACAGAACACACTCCATAAATGTGACTCCTATAGCTGTACACTGGGAATATTTAACAGCACTTGCTTAATTTTTTTTTTAAAGCACCTCTTTATTAAGTAAAAAGGAATGGGATAAAGCTTTCTAGAGGGAAATGAGGAAGGGAATATCCAAACACCCCTCTCTGTCAGGAATCCTGGCACTTTAGTTAGCAGGAAGGAGCTGCAGGCAGGTGCAACACCCTCACAGACCCCGGGAGAATCAACCCTGCTTCAACCAGCACAGCCAAAGGTTTATTTCCAATATGGAAAATCTCCTGACTTCCTAACCCATCCATCTTGGAATCAATACAGGACATCATTAACTACAAAGCCCCAAAGTGTTCCATGGCCAGCTCCAGAGGGATGACTGAAGGGGCTCTCAAACAGGCTGGAAAACTTCCCACGTGGGAAGTGACGCTGTCGAAGTCACTGGGGAATATCCCTTAATAAGAATGGGTTTAAGCTCAAGGAGTTCCACCTTCCTGTTTCAATTCTGCATTTTAATCAAATAAATCTAGGTCTGGTCATGACAATGCTTCTAAAACACACCCAGGTGCACAGAAATCCCTTGTGAGGCCAGGCTGCCTGTCCGTGCTTCCCACCACTCCCTGCACCAGCACAAGGCTTTTCCCAAGCTGGTGCACAAACCTGGGAGCCAGGATACAAAACCCCCCTGCCCAACCATGAGCTCTGCTCCTGCCTCTGGTCAAAGACTGGCTGACACCCAAACACCTGAGATTTTCTGCCAAAATTCTCTAGAACTGAGGTAACAACCACAGTACCTATGTACATTTATGTATCTAAATCTCAAGAGTTACAGAATCCCAGAATGGTTTGGGTTAGAAAGGACCTGAAAGCCCTTGCAGTGCCACCCCTGCCATGGGCAGGGACATCTTCCACTATCCCAGGGTGCTCCAAGCCCCGTCCAACCTGGCCTTGGACGCTTCCAGGGATCCAGGGGCCTCCCCGCCCTCACAGGGAACAATTCCTTCCCAATATCCCATCTAACCTGCCTCTGGCAGTGGGAAGCTATTCCCCTTTGTCTTGTCCCTCCATCCTTTGTCCAAAGCCCCTCTCTGCCTTCCCCTCTCCTCTTGTGGCTGTTACAGAAACATCCTGTGATCTCCCCAGTGGGCAGAGCAGAAGGGTGGGAGACTGTTTCCAACCTGGCCAGAGTAAATTAGATGCAATACAAGACATTAATTAATTAGAAAACACGGCAAGGCTTGATAATTTTCTCCAATTATCAACAGGCTCATCACTTCAGCACAAGATTAACCCCATCACAAGGCGAGGGAAGGAAAATATATTGGGTTTATCTATCACCCCCCCTTCCTTACTATTGATTTGCCTTGGCTACATATCCACAATATTCCCTCAAATGCCCGTGACATCTGCTCATCCCACTTGTGTGTGACAGGATTACTTGAATGAGCTTGAACAAAACCAGCTTTCACGAGCAGCTTGAAAAGTATCACCCTATGAACACTGATCGAATTTAACCTGACAGCTCAGTTTAATATACCACGGACAAGAAAGATCTGTGTGATATGTTTATACAGCAAAATAACACATCTATTCCCCCCTGAGAGGTGCCATAGCCCAGCTTACCACCACACAGCCCTGGCTCCTTTGTGAATTTGTTCTTTAGAGCCAAAGAATTTCTGATTTTAAAGGCATGATGCCAATATAAGCAGAGAGCTTAAAAACTCTTGCTAACTCTAAGATGAAGCTCAGCATGACCATGAGAATTCCCATGTTTAATCACAACTATTTCAGCTCACTGGTGTCTACAAGGAGACTTTGCTGAGCCTACACATGCCAACTCCACCCATCAGGGTCACTTTACACTGTTCTCATGCTTGGCACTACTTTGCTCGTGTTTCCAAGGCTCAGGGGAAAAGATGGATATTAGAGAATCACAGACCACAGAATCATTAGGGCTGGAAAAGCTCCCTAAGACCATCGAGGCCAGCACTGCCAAGGCCACCACTAACACATGTCCCACCTGCCAGATCCACACATCTTTTAAACCCCTCCAGGGGTGGTGACTCCACCACCTCGCTGGACAGCCTCTGCCAGGGCTTACCCAACCATCTGCTCCAAGTGCCCAGGAAGAATTCTTCTGGTCTGGGTCATAGCAATGAAAAAAGAAATGAGATGTCATTGCTCCTGGTCAACCAAGTGTCTCATTAAATGTGTCAATTATACAGGTCCAGTAAGACCAAGCTCTCTGCAAATTGTCTGAATGTCTTGGCACCCGAAAGCAAAATTCAAGCAAAGGTACAAAGTCAGTGTGAAGGCACTTGTGAACCCCCTCTTCACTGCTGAGGCAGATGTTGTCTTCAGGGTAGCTCCAACTGGGGTGTTTCCTCCCAGAGCCGTGGGTAACCCGCGCACTGCCCACACAGACCACTAAGAAGACACGGTAAAAGTGCCACTGCACACCACCATCAGCAGTGCTCAGCTTCACCGCACAGCACTCCCCACCTGACCCGCCCACAGCGGCAGCAGCAGAGCAGCAGCTCAGAGGAGATTTTCTTATGAGGAGAAGCAGTCTGAGAAGCTGCCACACGGGCACACCCTAAACACAGCGGCAGGAGTGAACAGTGGGCTTGAGCAGACACGGGACCCCCAGCTCCGTGTCAGCGCCTCGCTCGAAAATCTGAATATCCAAAATAAACGGCGAGCAAGACCAGATGAAAGTCAGCTCTGCCACACACTGTCACTGGGAGGTGGTTAATGAGCTGGAAGGACACAGGGCTGACACGACAGCGCTCCACACGCAGAAAGGACACCAACACAGGGGCACGACGTCGGCAGTTGAGGACAGCCCCAAACACAGGGATTTTCTGCACAAACTGGAGTCACTAGCCTGTGCATGATTCATAACAGCATTTGAAAAATGTCCTGTGTTCCTCACTTTTATTCTGATTCATGTTGTGCCTTGCTGCTGAGGCTAATTATTATCCAGCAATGGTGCATTCAAAGCCTCCAGCCTCACGCACAGGACTTTGTGGTGTTGCCTCCATGTGACAAGGAACTGTAATTCTAAAAGGATTAAAAGTTTACCACCACAGCCATGTAAAGCAGAAAATGAATTGTTCACTCTTCTCATCTCTGTTTGGAAATTAGATTACGGGCTCCAAGTGAGCTGAAATACAGAATGAGGCAAATCTTTGTGATTAGCTCACAGGTGGCCAGTGAGCCTTTCTGTGCCTCAAAGCCTGGCAGATTCCCATTAGCTGCAATAATAAAAGAATGTGTGCTTATCCCTCAGCCCAAACCCTGCCCTGTGCCAGCTCGGCTACCTGCTGTGCTAATCCTCAGAACCAATATCATCATCCTCAATTGTCAGCTCCCAAGTTTGCTCAGCTGTCAGTTGGGATATTTGGGATGTGTGGCGTGGCCAGCACATCCCTGCCTGGCTCCAGGGCCCCACAGCACTGGGAAGGAACTGGGGTGCTCACCCCAGCCAGCCCCACGCTGGCAGCAGCTGTGTCCCAGCACTGAGAGCAAAGACTCTTTAGACAGAGAAACAATTTGTGCCATCAACCACCAATGTTTCAATAAACAAACACGGCTCCACGCTCATGTTTCTCTCTGTGGAAGGCATCCGTGACAGTGTCAATACAGCAAAACCCATGACATTTTACCAGAAACCAGAAATCAGGGGCCACAAGTGATGCAGAACATCAATGGTCCATTCCATAGGGGATTTGCTCCTGACTCCCCCCAGACATGATAGGATGACGGGAGCCCCTCACTCAGCACACAGGCAAACACTCTCCAAGCCCTCCCAGCAAGAGCCTGGCTCATATAATGAACCTTGAGGGCTTCTTCCTCTAGCAAACTGATATCCCACCTGGCAGAACTGTGAGAACTTTTTTATTATTTCTGTAAACATCTAATAATCCTCTAAATCCTCCTAAGCTCTTTACTTTAACATTACCTTCCACCAGGGAGCTCTACAACTCAACTTACAATTTTCTTTTCTTCCTTTTAGAGAATCACAGAACTGTTACAGTTGGAAAAGGCCTCCAAGATCATCAAGTCCAACCTCTGGCCCCCATGCCCACTAAGCCATACCATAAAGTGCTACATCCTCTCATTTTTGAGCTCTTACACCACTGCCCCGGGCAGCCTGTGCCAGTGTTTAACCACTCTTTCCGTGAAGATTTTTTTCTTAATATCCAACCTGAACCTTCCCTGGAATGTGTTAAGCAGGACGCTATGAACTTGTCTTCCTATTCCCACATTACAAATTTGCCAGAATATCCCAAGCTAACTTTATAAAATTTCTTTTACGTCAAAAATTTTTTAAAAACCCCCTGTTGAACAGTGGTGCTGTGGACAGGGAGAAACCAGTGCTTGAGGCACCCACCCTCGGCCATGCCTGCCCACCCTGTCCTTCCCTGACGTGGGGCTGCTTTATAACCCAGTCTGGGGAAGCAGTTGGAATTCAAGTAACTTCTTCCCTCTTTATTGCCCTTTTTATAAAAGCAACCTTTGCCTGAGCAGGCAAAGCTTGCTTCAAACAGTCCTGCTGCAGGAAGAAGTGTTTGGAAAACTGCCCCCGTCCCTCAGCCCGTGTGGCAGCACCCGCTGCAGGTCCCAAACCACCACCAAGGCTCAGTCAGAGCCTCCCCGAAGTTATGCACGTATTTAACTGGACGTGAAGAGACAGCCAGTTCCTGATTAAGCAGCAGCTGATTATTTGATTTGGGGATTAATGTGACACAGACACCTGGGCTCACAGGCACCAGCTGGTGCAGCAGTGCCGGTGCTGCGGTGCTCCGGGAGGGACCTGCTTGGGATGCTCCTGTCAGGTCATCAAAGGTGCCACCAAACTTCCCTGCTGGCTGCTGCTTCAGCCCAAACAGCCAGGCTGGGTCACCTGGTGTCCAGCTGGGGACCACCCTCCCCAGGCCAGCACTGCACATCGTCCCAGCTGTATCACAGAATCCCAGGATGGGCCAGGCTGGAAGGGACCACAGAGGCTCCTCTGGTGCCACCTCCCTGCTCAGGCAGGGCCATCCCCGAGCACAGGGCACAGGATTGTGTCCAGAGGGCTCTGGAATATCCCCAGGGAGGGAGACTCCAGCCCTCCCTGGGCAGCCTGCTCAGGGCTGGGTCACAGCCCAGGGAAGAGGTTCTTCCTCCAGTCCAGCTGGAACTCCCTGGGATCAGTCCCTGCCCGTTCCTCTGGTGCCATTCCAGGCCCCACGGAGCAGAGCCTGGGCCCTGCTCTGCCCCTCCCTGCACACAGGGACACCCAGGGATGAGGGCCCCTCTCAGCTGGGGCTGCTCTGGGGGCTGCACAGCCCCAGCTCCCTCAGCCTTTCCTGGGCAGGGAGATGCTCCAGTTCTCCCAGCTCTGCAAAGCGCCAGCAGGAGCCTGTGCTCCAAACCTTTCCAGGAAGGAACCAGCCTTCCAACAGCCAGCAGCCTCAATGCTGCAAACCTGCACTCCAGGAATTCCCACGTTGTCTGAATAACTGGTGTGGAGATAGAAGAAGAAAATTCCCCATTCCACAGCCCCTCCTGTGGCTCAGTGCTCTGCAGAGCCGGCCTGGAATGACATATCCCAACCTCTCCCACCCAGCACAGGTGAACCACTGAGAAAGGAGGTTTTATTGCTCAACTTTCATTTTTATCTCAACAGCTGAACAACTCACATTTTATTTTATTTTCCCCTCTCTGCTGATCATCTCCAAGGCCTTTTACCAGGGAAAACATCCCTCCAAGGGAGAACACAGAGAACTTGCAGCACATGCCTGGGCTCACTTAGGGTGGATCAGGGTCAGAGTGGGAGGGTTTGCAGACCTGGGGCAAAGGGGGGTGGTTTCTGTCCTCCCAACACTCCCACTTGGCAGCCTGACTCCTCTCACAGTGCTCTCACAACTCAGGGCTGCAGCACTTTTGGTCATGGCATCATGGAATGCCCTGGAGGACCTGAAAGGGATCTGAAAGTCCATCCAGTTCCACCTGCCTTCCACTATCCCAGGGTGCTCCAAGCCCCGTCCAGCCTGGCCTTCGACACTTCCAGGGATCCAGGGGCAGCCACAGCTTCTCCGGACACCCTGTGCCAGGGCCTCCCCACCCTCACAGGGAACAATTCCTTCCCAATATCCCATCTAAAACTACTCTCTTTCAGCATAAAAGCAGGAAAGAAGGCCATTTCCAGAACTGTTTTGGTTTCCAAAGAGCAGAGGACACAGGTCTGATCCAAACATCTTAGAATCCATGGGGCTGCAGATGGCAGTGTCCAACATAAAGTTCAATTCCTTATAAATAAGGATAGGCCCCACCTGTGGTATGAAATATCCATCTTGGGAGTGAGGGGAACCTTTACAAATAACATTTATTTAAGTTTAAGAAAAATACTTTAAAACTGAGAAAAAACTCCAGACACTTTCAGTTTTATAGTATTTTCAATTCTTTTCACAAAGGGAGGTAAAACTCAACCCAAGCGTTTACCGGGTGCTTGAGGACCAAATCAAGCACATGCGATGCTTCAACAGCAGCCCAGTGAAATAATCAATAACCTCCAATTCCCGTTATTGACTTCTGCACACCCTTGCAGGCATGGGACTCCAGATGAAGGCACTAGAATCACCAAATTGTTCAATTTGCTCTCGTTCAGATATTTCACACTGACTTTTTTTATGATGGTGTGTGGAAGCTTGTTGAGAGAAGCTCTTGAAAGTCAAAGTGGACTTTAGCTCCCCAAATTCCCTCTTCTGCTTCATTTTGGGATCCATGGCTGTTTACGCATAACAGAAATATTAAATATTTCCCTCTCTTTATTTTGTCCTCTCTTACAGCTTGAAGGGACTTTAGGAAGAAAGACACCTTCTGCTACTACCTCTGTTTAATCATACCGTAATTACAGAAGATTACACATCTATAAACTGCATTACCATGGAAAAAGAAGTGCCTTTGTGTGCCCCACACACCTCCCTGCAGTGTGGGATTGCCTTCCCTGACACCCCATCTCGTCTTTTTATGAGACTGCTTCGATAATATAATTCTGCACTCTCTAACAGCCACTATAACAAGTTGTTTGGACCACTGTGAACCAGCAAGAGCTCATTAAGTCTTAGAGAATGTTTGCAGCTATTTTAGCACGGGTGTGATTTGTTATGACATGGGAAAGCTCCATTATTTCGCCAGGTTTAATAGGTAATAGATATGCCCAAGCACATCCTTCTTGCAAGCCTACGAGGAGCTTTTAGCAATAACCCTCGAGGATGTATTGGGCAAACTCATCTTGCAACATCTCAAATATATAGAGAAAATGATGTGAACTATGGAAAATCACCGTGATTCAGGGACAGTGCACTAGACTAGAAGATTAAAGTTCTGCTCCAGCTCCCTCAAGACGCAGTTAGGTCAGTGCTTGGCCCTGTTTCCTTTTCCAAGGATTTAGATGATGAGCTTTCCAGGGCAGGGGCTGATGTAAAACAAGAATCAGCTCTTGCTTAAGGCCTCTCTGTATTCGTTTCATGAGAATAATAATAAGGATTAAAAAAAAAAAGGTCAAATTCAAGCTTGGCAGAATGCCAGCACTCCTCACCGTGGTTCAAAGAAAGCATTTGAGTAAGTAAATGTAAGATATAACCATTTATTTCCTTGCACTACTCCCTGTTGTGCATGCGGGTGTTTGAGAAGTACCTCGCTGGGTTTTCTCCCTTTCCAGTGAAGCTGACAGCCATGAGCATTCAATAACCATGTCCTCAGCTCATGTACCTGCTTCTCCATGAGGCCCTGACAACCACCATATATTAGATATATATATATATCACCATATATAATCCTTACATAACATGCAGAAGGCTGAAACTACCGACCTCCAGTGCAACAAAGAAAACACACAGAAAATCAAGAGGGCCCATTAACACTTAGGAAGAAACTATTATGAGCTCCTTTCAAGAGATCAGCCCAGTGTGAGACACTCATTTACCCCCACACGTGTGTGCACATACCTGTGCACAGGTACAGCCGTACGCAGCTGGTGCACGTGGGGAGCACTTATTTTAATTACCATCAAAGCAAGGCTGTCAAATTGATTCCGAGGGAAGGAGGGAAAGCAAATGCAAACGGTTCTGGCTGCAGGTCGGGACCCACACTTGCTCCTCACCCTCCACGTCTGGAGGGATCCGACCCCTCCTGCTCCCGGGAGATGCCAAGCCTGACATTTGTGTTGGAAGCTCTCCAGCACTCACTTCAAGCTTGCTTAGAGTTTGTTTCTGACTAGCACAGAAAAAACTCAACCCAGTTTAACATTTACCGACTACCAGCAGTTCTACTGGAAGCTGTTGGAAACGTTTAACAGCTCGTCCTCAGAGGAGTGAGGTGGTGCCACAATGAACACATGGAGTGTTTTCTCTAAGTTACTCTTCTTCAAGCAAGGCTGGAAAGTGAATTCTAGTGACAAAGTCATTTTAGAGATAAACAGAAGGTTTTAGGAGACACAAAACTCTGTGGGGCGATGGAAATAAGTACAGGGGGGATCATATAATCACAGAATGGTTTGCGTTGGAAGGAACCTTAAAGACCATCTTGTTCTGCTCCCTGTCACGGCAGGGACACCTTCCACTATCCCAGGCTGCTCCAAGCCCCCTCCAACCTGGCCTTGGACAATTCCAGGAATCCAGGGGCAGCCACAGCTTCTCTGGGCACCCTGTGCCAGGGCCTGCCCACCCTCACAGGGAACAATTCCTTCCCAATATCCCATGTAACCCTGCCCTCTGGCAGTGGGAAGCCATTTCTCCTTGTCCTATCACTCCATTCCTTGTAAACAGTCTCTCTCCACATTTCCTGTGGGCTCCCTGTGAGGGAGGACTGCACTGACATTGCTTGGGGTTGGAGTCTCACACGTGACTCCAGCAGAGCCCCCAAACTCTCCCACAGGACCCCATCCATTTGCTCTGTTCTTCCTTAACAAAATGAGCACTCACTCAGAGCAGACCATTGGCCACGCCACAACTCATCCCTGGACTCAAAGGTGCCCTCCTTCCCTTCTCCCAGCTCCACACACCACCAGGCTGGAGCTCCCTCTCCACAGAGCTCCATTCACGTACAACTCACCAGTCTAATCCTCCTGCTTTCACACAGACCAGATTAGCTCTAAGTTAAATACTCCTTGTTCCTTAAATTTCCGCCTTGTCAGGATGCCATGGGAAGCTCTTAATCTTACAAAAGAGCCTGAGGACATTCTGATGCCTCCCCGTGAAGACAGAACGCAGCCCACAATGCCAAGATAAAGCTGAGGTATTAAACTAATCCCCCAGACCTGGGGATGTGCCTGCAGCAGGGACGGCGGCTGCTCATCCCCGCGGCTGCAGCTGGGATTTGGTGAGTGGCATCCCCTCTCCACGTACAGCAGGACTCGTGTGTGACACACTTGTGCAACTTATCAGCTGCAAAGACACCGAATCAACTCGTGATTTAGCCACAGGAGCCCAGGGCTAACAAATCCAGCCCACGCTGGCCACGTCGGGGCCCTTTGCTGGCAGCCGTGGCCACCAGAGCCAGCTCTCCACAGCGGGGGAAGAGATGGAGCATTCCAAACCATGGCCTCTGCCGCAGATGGAAATGGCAACCAAACGTGCAAGGGCTCCCCAGTGGGATGGTGGGAGAGGTGACATTTCCCTCACCAGAGGTGACACCAAAGGGCCTCTGACTGGCACGAGCCAAGCCTCCCACCTCCTCTCCAGGCTGCCAGGGCTAAAGCCTGCTCTTACACAACAGAAAGTAAAAGTCTTCCTAAGCTTGAAATAAAACAGCAAAGCCTTTGCTCCCAGCTAAAGACCAGAGCACATTCATGAGGCAACTCATCTTCTTTTCACCTTTCTATCCACAAGCTTGGAGAGACTCCAGGCACTTTACTTGAGCACAATAAAACCCACTGTGGCACATCCAGCTTGGTGCACCTCTCCTCTGCTCCACATGGCCAGAAAGGCACTGCAAGGGACTGAATTCCTGTACAACTGCCCCTGGACAGCACAACCTGCCAGAGATCAATCCAGGGATCACGGGGACCAGCGGGATCTGCTGGAGGAATGAAGCTCACATCACTCACTGCACAGCAAACCCTCTCTGGAGCAGCTAAAGACAATTCAAAGTTTGTAAAATCACTTAATATCAAGCCCTGGCTACTCCAATTTTATATTTTAAACATCAGATTAAAAAGGAAAGAAAAATTTTTCCCTGAACAGCTCTTTAAAGATTTTCCAGCAGCTTACACACAAAGCATTTAGACACTTTAATTTCCACTCCAATATGAATACTCTAACCCCAAATGAAACTTATTAAAAATTAAATTCTTGTATTAAGTTTAAGATGCGTCTCTTTTCTCCCCAGGTCCCATTAAACACTCTCCCTACACACAGTTTAGAAGACAGAAGAGATGCTAGAGAATATTTACAAAGAGAACAAAACCCCCTGAGGGTTTTTATGTTACTACAACATTAATCTATTTTAATCACACAACAGATTAAAAACAAACAACATTAAATGGTTCCGCAAAGTACCGAGTAAAAGTCTATCTCTGTTGCACAAAAAAAACCTCAGGAAAAAGAATAAAGTGCTTGAAAATAGGGTTATTATGTTGTTCCACAGAGACAGAGCACAGCAAAATCAAGACTGGGCCACAGAGCCACTGGTGGGGAGAAGATCCCAGAATCCCAGAGTGGTTTGGGTTGAAAGGATCTTAAAGCCCAGCCAGTCCCACCCCTGCCATGGGCAGGGACACCTTCCACTATCCCAGGTTGCTCCAAGCCCTGTCCAACCTGGCCTTGGACACTTGCAGGGATGGGGCAGCCACAGCTTCTCTGGACAGCCCATTCTGTGGTCCTGTGGTTACTGCAGCTCTTTTTTCCAGCATTAACCTTGGTAACTCTGATGTTGGTGCTGTTTCCTCCACACAGTCCCAGCCCAGCCTGTTCTCACACCGAGCCCTTTCCCACCTCTGGGCAACTCCCCTGGCCACCTACAAACCCTGAGTTCAGCTCTGTTTGTTGGGGGATGGAGCCCAAGGAACACAGCACAGGAACAGAGCTCGCCTTGAGCAGCTGCTGTGAACAACAGCTCTGGTTTCTATCCCAGGCTCTAAGATTTTATTCAGCCTTTAATTATTTACATCTATTTGAACAGTTTCAGTGCACTGAACTAAAATGTCTGTGGAGCTGTCCAGGGGTCATTCCCCTGAATCGTCCCAGTTCATTTAGAGGCTGGGGCTGTTCATGAACAGTTCACTCTTCCAGCAGCCCCATCCTGCAGGAACCTCCCCTGCTGCTGCCGGTGCTGTCAGTGGCCTGGATATCTCACTTTGATGCTCAGGGTGGTTTTTTCTCATCTTGAATAACCCAAATAACTGTGCTTTTGTAACTGAGTTTGTCATCTCACTGCCCAACAGACTGTTGATAAAGAACAGCAGCATACTCCGAGATCTTGCTGCATCCCAGATCCAGCACTGCAAACCAGAGTCTTTCCAACAGTTACAACCCAATGTGCTCCACCACAATTTTATAACCACCCTTGCCCAGAAGACATTGGATGGGAGCAGTTACTCTGGAGCTTGAAATTATCTAAAGAAACCACAAAGAATAAAGAAAAAAAGTGCTCTTGTTCAAAGCCAAGGAGCTGTTAAGATTCCCTGAAATAAGTGGAAGCATTTCACAGGGATGCTCAGATAATAACAGCGTGCTCCAGGCAGCCCTTTTATCTCAACACCACCAACTCAGCTGCCAGAGCAAACCAAAACCTTCAAGGGAATGATCTGTGTGGTTACTCCAGATTTACCAGGAGATAAGCACACATTTAACATCAATGGGAGCAGCTGCAGTTGTTTCTGGGAGCTGCTGAAGTTGTTTCTGGCAGCATCACTACAGGTGTGGAGGGGGAAAATGCAGGGGGTTCTGCACAACAGTCGTATTAAAATCTTCCACTTTGTTTATTCAGTGGATTTACTGCCAACATGCTGCAATCCCTGACAGGATTTGATTACTTCATCTCAACGTTCTTCCCAAACCAGCTGCTGCAATGGATAATCCATACTGAACCACGGAGGACACAGAGGAGGAATGAGCAAACTCTGACCCCCTGTGGGGGTGTCTCTCCCCAGGCTAAGAGCAGTGAGGGAGGAATGCTGATCTCCTGGGAGGGAGCACTGCAATCCTGCTGTCCTGCTGATGATTCAGGGGAGAGATCCACCTCCCTCGCTCTCCAGGACTAAGCACTGACACACAGTTCAAGAAAATACCACAAAAGCCTGTCACAAGATGTACAGCACACAGAGATGCCTGGAAATGTCTTCATGCCAGAGCCATGGAGTGTCTTCCAGCTGACACAGCTCCCTGGTACCATCCTGAGCCTCAGCTCTGGCCCTCTGCAATGGACGTGCTCCTGGCAGGTGTGACAGCAAAGGGGACACACAGCAGGTCTCCAGCTGCTTCAGTTCAAACCTGACGCATTCATTTAGATCACCAGCCACGCCTGTCACCCCAGGCAGGAGGTGAGTGGGGACAGGGACAGCAGGAGCCGTGACCCCTACAGACACCTCTGCCAGGGGCCGGGTCGGAAGCAGGAGCAGGGCTGGCAAACCTGTGGAGCAGACAGAGTGTGCTCGAGCCCACCCTTGCTGTCACAGCTGGCTGTGCGTGGGACAGGGCACGAAGAGCCACCAGGGAGCAGCTGTGCTGGGGGACACAGTGGCCAAGGCACCAGTGCTGTCCCTGGGTGACTCTGGTGGGGCATCCCAGCACCTGAGCAGGCTTTGGGAGAAGGAGCAAACCAGCTGTGGCCACAGCAGCAACAGAGAGGCACAGTGCCAGACAAGGGACATATGGACAGGACGGAAAGGATGACACAAGGACTGCACATAGCTAATGGCAAATATACCCAAGGTATAAATCTGTGCCTAGCTGAAAAGACAGAATCCCAGCATGGTTTGGGTGGGAAGGGACCTTAAAGCCCATCCCGTGCCACCCCTGCCATGGGCAGGGGTGGCACTGGATGGGCAGGGACACCTCCCACTATCCCAGGGGGCTCCAAGCCCCATCCAGCCTGGCCTTAGACACTTCCAGGGATCCAGGGGCAGCCACAGCTTCTCTGGGAACCTGTGCCAGGGCATCCCCATCCTCACAGGGAACAATTCCTTCCCAATATCCCATGTAACCCTGCCCTCTGGCAGTGGGAAGCCATTCCCTGTGTCCTGTCCCTCCATCCCTTGTAAATGGTCTTTCTCCACCTTTCTAGCAAGCTCCCTTCAGGTCCTGGAAGGCCACAATTAGGAGATGCTTCAGTGCTCTTACAGCTTGACAAAACTTTCTAGCATTTCCAATCTCAGGTATAAGCCACCACAAGTCAATACCTCCTCTTAGAAAACTGCTTTAAAAACCATGGCATGTATAATCAGGGTTTTCTTTATTTGCATTGCAGTTTTAAGCCTCATGAAAGGGAATGCCTTTCACATAATGATATTACTTCAGGATCTAAGATAACAACAAAAAAAAGATGATGAGACTTCTGATAAAATCATGAAAGGCAGTAATGCTGCATCTTATTACCACTCCATGGTAATTCAGTTTCTCTTAGTAGTGGTAAGGGCCTCTCTAAGAGCAGACAAGAGCTGTTGTTGAGCTCTGCTAATGATGCAGAAGATGTAATGATAAGGCAGGTGAGGCCCCAGCTCCTTCCAGGGCCACACACTTGGCAGGTAACATCAACCTCTGCATTTTACAGCTTTCACTCTTCAAAACTGTATGAAATAATGCTGTGAACGAACTTTAAGCTGCTTAAGTAACCATAAACTCACAAAAGGAAGCAATAAAGTGCCTATGCCGTGGTGAACAGATGGTGTGAAGGAATGTCAGTGCCACCAGCCAGGGGGTGAATCTCTGCAGGGTTTTTCCATTCCCCTGCTTGAAACTGCAGGGGCAGTGAGGCCAGCCCTGTACCCACACCTGGATTTGAACAGCTGGGAGACATCAGCTTTAAAAAATACCAGTAAATACTTAAGGACAATAAATGCTCAGCTCCATGTTTATCCAAGCTCCTGGCATGTCACGGAATGATTTAGGTTGGAAAAGACCTCTAAGAACATTGAGTCCAATCATTAAAAAATGAAAAATGACTTTCAAAACATCCCCTCTCTCACACCAGTGTGAGAACAGGGTCTGCTTCCCATCCTGATCCTTTATCATTCCAAGTGTTTGATGATCCACCCAATGGACTGTACAACTCCAAAGGATCCCCCCCACATCCCATGTGAGTGAGTATGGATTAAATACTGACTCTAAAGGAAAAGCACCAAAAAATCTGTTTGCAGCATCAACACAAGGGCAAGATCTCAGCAGCTCTCACAGTCAAAGGGTTTAGGGGAAAGTGTGAAGCAAGTTTTTGATCTTGCTACTCCTGTAGCATTACAGAACTCCAATTCTGGATATCAGGAACGACAACAGAGCAGCTCACTGAAATAAAAGCTACTCAGAGAGGAGTATTTCACCCAAATAAATGTAGTGATTTGTTCTTATTGGTTGCAATATCTGATACACAAGAAACACAGCAAAGAAAATCAGAGTAAGAGAAATATACTTTCTCCATCTGTGCTATTTTCTTGAAATTTTATCCTCACAGGATTCTTCTGTAACCTGATGGCAGCCCTTTCCCACACCAGTTTGCAGTCAGGCATCACTAAGTCTGGGAGTTGAGGCTGGGCTATCATGTGCAGCCTCCTCTATGCTAAACAACTCCTGTCCCACACAAAAAAATAAAAATACTCTTACTAAATGAATTTTACCTTTTTTAAAAAACGGAACACAGTGTCTTCTAGATTTTACATTCCAATACAGTCAACTAAATTAAAGCACACACTGCCAAACGTTCTTGCTAATAAGACTAAAACCACTCTAGAAACTGAACATCAGTTAATCTTCCAGCTAAGAATATCATGTAGAGAAGATGAGAGGATCTTGCCAGTAATCTTAAAATGAAGACTGATAAGGCAAAAAATAACTCACAGCAGCTTGTGATCACTTAATGTTCTTGTTGGTAGTTAACAGACCCAGCATCAAGGGGTGCTCACTGATCCAGGGTTACAGCACTTTTCCAAAATAATCCCCGGGAAGAAATAGTCCAAAAGGGTTATATTTAACACCGTATCACTTTCAGCCTAAAAAAGTGCTTTCAGCTCCTTAATCCCTGTCTGAAAGGTGGCCTCGTGTTGGGTGATCAGCCCCTGCCTCTGTTGTGCTGTTGCCATAACAGACGAGGAGCTCGGAGCCCCCTTCTCCTGGGCCGGACACATCCCGGGTTGTTAATCCTGCCCCGGGATCAGCCTGGGCCCAGCTCCCGCCTCCCCTCTGGGGCAGGGGCAGCCAGGGGGGCAGCTGGGGGACACAGGCATCAGAGAGCTCCACTGGGGAACGGGCTGGTGCAGGGCAAAGGAGATGCTCTGGGCTGGGATCCCCACAGCTGCTGCGCGGTCACTGCCACGTGGCTGAAGATCCCAGGAGAATCTCTTCTCCCAGCTCCCTGGGGCCCCGAGCTGTCAGAGCAGAGGGAAATGAGAAAGACCAGGAACATGGACCTGCTCTGAGCCTCAGCAATGTCTTCCTGGAGGAGGATTTAGCTCCTCTTGGGCTGCTCTCTCCAAGGCCATGGGCGGCTGAGGGGCAGCCCCAGGGATGAATCCCAGCCAGAACACAAATCCAGCTGCTGAGATCAGTCACCAGGCATTTTCCATAGTGGGCCTCTTGTCCCAGAGCAAACACTGATCACTGACCCAGGCTGCTCTGAAGATTATTAAATTAAAACATCTCAACAAACCTTACCAATAAGACCAAAACTGAAATGAGTTTTAGCAGCCCTTCTCCTGGGAGTGTAGGGGAGTTACCAGTCAAGCCCAAACGTGAACAGGACCTCAACAGGACCAAAAAAGCAGGAGGAATTCCAACCCTGCCTCTCATCTGCTTCTTGGAAATCCATTTCTTAGATAACTAAAAGGCAGATAAATAATAAAAAAGGATCTGCATTAAGTAGATCATTTGTTCTCTGGGATGTAAGTGGAAAATGCTGAATTTCTTTTTCATCTTGCCTTGAGTTGCAGCAAACTGTCACTCTTACATGGGCAGCAAGGGAAAAACATACTTATTATTAGAAAACAATCACTGCCAGATCTGATAACAATCTGACATTAACAACTGTGGGGATTCTGCTGCCAAGGATGTCTTGTGTTATTTAGAAAACAAAAAAGAAAATATTCCCGAGGGGGGAAAGCACACAAACAAATAATTGTTTTACATCCTATTAATAAATCTCTACAGCTCAGAAAACACTTACAGTACTGCTATCACCTTCCAGAGCAAGTTACCAAATGACATTTGACATCCCTGAGGTTAAAAAAACAATCACAACTGTCCTAGGACCTGTCACAAACACGAGGGGTGTTGTTTTTATCCAACCATTTTACACTGGGACACAACCTTCTGTCTCCTTTTAGTACTGGCTCCTGCTACTCATAGCCAAGGCTGGAGGGATTTACTCCCTGCTTTATTTTTCCAGTCTCATTCTCTGTATCCAGCATAAGCTCCAATGGCAGCACCATTCACACAACCAAGCACATTACAAAGGTCAAGATCAGCTTTTAGGTAACTCAGGTTGGGTACAAAGCTCTTCACTTGGCTTCTCACTTCCAGCTTCAACTGGTGAGGGATCTGTCAACCTACTGACCCCATCCAAACTGAGCCAAAGCCTTTGGATAGCTAATATTTGGGATGCACACTTTGAGGATACACGTAAATGGGCCTCAGTGTGCACAGGCAGCAACAGCATTGAGCTGGGTTTTTGAGTTTCACCAAAGGCTGTAGGACAGTTTGACTTCTATAGAAGAGGTTAAGAAGTCACTAAAAAACCCCCAGACCTAATCACAGGATTGAAAGGGCCAGAAAACCATGTGCATATCCAGATACATGTACATAGGTAAAGCAATGATCTCCTGTTTTAAATTAAAGAAGACAATCTTTCATTTTAATTTCTACATGTGACTCAACCCCACTAGGCACTGCAGGTGCTGAAGTTAAGGTGTTCACTGCAGTCACTGAAGTTACTGTGCCCACTGTTCATGTTGGCTGCACAGCAGGATCCTGTCTACAGGGGAATGACCACATTGCCACTTGTTTGGTTTTTTACGGAGCTGATGCTACCGTGTGCACTGAGTTTCTATCTGTTCTGAGATTTTACAGCAAAAGCTTTTGTAGACAAGTTCAGGTTTCCTGTGGGGAGACAAAGCAGGGATTTGAGTGTGGTCTGTGGAAAAAATTTTCACAAAACACTCTTCCATCTGAAAACGAAGTCTTGTTTCTTCGTTGGTATTTTCTGGAGTTCAAAACAAACCTTCACACTCAGCATCATTCAGCATTACTGCCCTCACCTCTCTGTCAGGACCTTCTGCAAGTTAACCCCTCCAGCTGTGCCCCGAGGCCCAGAGAAGCCACTCCAATGCTGAAAATGGGATAAAAGCTGCAGCCAAATCCTAGGCACATTATGGAAATCTCTCCACCCTTGCCCAAGTCCTTGCCCAAGTAATCCTCTGCATTCTCATGGCCATTTCTAAACACAGGTAGCCATCCAATACTGTGAAACATGACAAAAGCATGTCCTGAATTGCTCCACACTTACACAAGGTGCTGGATTTAGACCAAGACACTGCCCACGACTGGCTGGGACGTGGCTGCACCCACAGATGACCACGAGGAGCCTCCAGCAGCGACAGTGTCTGAGCAGGGCTGAGCCAAGGGCACACAGAACCAGGGAATCACAGAATCCTAGAATGGTTTGGGCTGGAAGGACCCTTAAAGATAAACTCCTTCCACCCCTCTGCCACATACTGAACTTCATCCAGTCCCAACTCCCCCCCAAATTCCAAACTTCTCGAGGACAGATGCCCAAATCTCTCTGGTGGAGTGGTGCCTGCCCACTCCATCCCTTGCAAAAGGCCATTTCCAGAGGAATCCTGCAAACAGGAGACTCCCTGGTCAGATTTCCCTCCTCCTCTGTGCTTTTTATGGTTGTCATTTTGTTCTGGTTGTTTGGTTCGGCTTTTTCCCTGCAGTGGTGGAGTACAGAGCTCGTGGTCTGTGCAACACTGACAGCCCTGGAGCTGCCTCCTGTGCCAGCCCAGCCCTACGAGGGCCCTGGGAGCTCTTTTCCTCACACTCACAAGTTAATGCCTCTCGAGGATGACCTGGGGACCGACTCTTCCCTGATGTGAGTGCAAATCACTTGCCAAGTTTAGTTCATTTTGACTGTGCCTACCAGGGAAGGGTCACTTACAGACTCCGTCATCTCCATCCTTGTCTCAAAAGATTATAATTTGTCCATTGCAATTCACATCAGGATGCAATTTGGCAGGTAAGTTGGAAGTCTGGAGGCAATTATTTTTCTTTCTTTGGAGAAATGGGTTATATTCATTCACTTATTTTTCAGTTATTTATTTTAGATGGAGCACAAGAGGGGGGAAAAAAGGGAAAGGAAAACAAGATGGGTTTAGATTTTATGATAGGATTGACACTCAGTGTTTTGACATCTTAGCAGGGTTGATTATACTGATATATGCAACCCATGCATCTAATTCTACCCAGGAGGAAAAAGGGTTGTAACAGGAACGTCTCAGCTCTTGCAGTCAGGTATTTGTGTGCCAATGAAAACAACCATTATGGCAAATCCTTGGGACTAACCCCCCATCTAACAGTTACAGTTATTATTAGCCAGTGTAAATCACCTCATTTGTAACAGCTGAAATTTCTTCCTTTCAGTCTGATGAGTGATATGCTGCTCTCAGCTTACCAGGAAACACCTTTCTTTATTCCAGTGATTTTCCTTAGAAACACGGCCAAAAACTACATTTAAACCATACTCAGGTTTTTACAGCAGCACAAGTGACAGAGACCTTCCTGCCCAGACCTTCCCCTCACTCCTGCCCAGACCTGCCATTGGTTTGACCTCTCTTGTCAAACACACCCCTGATGTTCACACCATCATCCAGCCTGTGCTTACGTGTTCTCTGGACACAACAAATTAAAGGGTTAATGTCCAGATCTAAGGAATAACCTGGACAAAACAGAAAGGATGGATGAGTGGCTTTCACCCAACACAGCCTCCTTGTAGAGCTTTAGTGGACTCTGGTGGAGGTCAAGACATTTTTCCAGCTGGATTTTTCCAGTCCCTACTGTAATTACTTGTCTTTTTACTGTTATCTTTCTACCCTCTAAAATATGGTTTCCACACGGCTGAAAGAATAACTACCAGAAGTCTCCCCCTTTCTCATTTGTGCTCACCAGATGTGTTTGGAAAGGAATTTCACTGAGCCCAGACCTGCCAGCAGGTCTCAGTGCAGACTCAGCCAGGCTCCTTGAGTCACCATTTCATAGAATCCCAGAAGGGTCTGGGTTGGAAGGGACCTCAAAGATCCCCCAGTGCCACCCCTGCCATGGGCAGGATCACCTCCCTCTCTCCCAGGCTGCTCCAAGCCCTGTCCAGCCTGGCCTTGGACACTTCCAGGGATCCAGGGGCAGCCACAGCTTCCCTGGGCAACTTCTGCCAGAGCCTCACCACCCTCACAGGAAGGAATTTCTTCCCAATATCCAACCTCCCTCTGCTCTCAGTCTCCTTCCTATCAATCACTAAACCCACTCCCAAGCTCATTTCCATTTTAAAAAGCAAATTATTAGAAAAGAGTGGTTCCAGAACTATTTATTGGTGCAAGTGATTACTTATGTCAACAGCTAAAAAGCAGATGCCCTAAGCTTTATTTCAGCCAATTACAGAAGTCACACGTGGAGCCCCCGTCAGGTTCCACGTGAGCAAAGCAATGGGCAAAGCTGCCACTGCAACAGGGCAATCAGCCTTGGCCTAGAATGAATTTGCCAGATCAGATCTTTACTTGAAAACTGCATTTTAGGAAACTGCAGCTTTTCTTGCAAATCTTTTCAGGCACTGTGCCCTGTAAAACAGCCAGTGTGATTTCTCTGACATTCCAGTGGAAGATTAAGTTTTATCAGAGACTATAAAGATTTAAAGTCACAGTATAATCTCACCTCCAGGTTTTGGGGCCCACTTCCCTTATCAATTAACCTGTCAGCTGACAGTCGGCTCTAATTAATTAAATCCTTTTTTAATGAAAAGAATTTGCCCTGAGCACAGTCTGTCAGCTCCAGAACCCCTCTCCAATCGGGAGCATGTCACAGCAATCCCCATTAAATACCTGTAGAGAACCCAACACCAGCAGCAACCTCACACTCCCTTGGCTTCTGCAGACACATAAAAAGTTGTTTTTCCATGTATGTATCCTGCTGCCATAAGAGGCTCTTTCCTACTTTCTTGCACAAAAACCTGCGCTTGCATTTGGCCCTGATGCACCTTCGTCCAGTTGCTTGAAGAAGTTATGTTTGTGTATCCATAATCCCAGAGCAGAGAGGCTCCCAGACAAAATCCTATCACCAGAGGCCTCTGAGAACTCCTGTTTTGGGGAATTACCTAGTGTCTGACACGGATGTTTCTCAAAAGGCACAAAAGGAGTCATCCAGAATGTGGGCACCAAGAAGAAGTTTTTAGACTGATTTTAAAAAATTATACAGTGACAGACTTCGTGGATTTCATGGACTTTCAGATTTCATGGGCATTCAGACTTTATGGACATTCAGACTTCACAGACACGCCACGGGCCACACTCCCAACCTCTGGAAAAGCCACAGCTTGGAAAGAACTCCCCACATTCTGTCCCTGTCATGTGCGTTCCCCAGGTGGGAGGAGAGAGACACAGGGAGCTTTTCTTTGGGAGCATTGCATTAGAAAACCATGGCTAATCCCTATGCTAATGAACCCCCTGCTCCCCTGGACTTCAAAGGGCCTGGAATCACATCTGTAATCTTCTGCAAGTGTTAGCAAACAAAATTACAAGTTTTAACGCTACAGGTTTCAACGAATTCCCCTTGCCATCAGTGCAGCAATAGACTTAAAAATAGATGTAATGAGCAGCTCTGGATCTGCATAAATCCCCTGTGGAGTTCATTAATGATTTCATTTTTGGCAACACACCATGTCAAACAACGGAGCATTATTAAAAACATACATAGATATATGTACCTGAAACTGCATTCCTGCAAATGCTCAGGGAAAAAAGGAGGCTGTGTAATTTTGGTTTATCTTTTAAGTAATGTGATTGCAACGGTGTGTAACTGTAAAGCCTTTTGTTCTTAAAACTAATTGTAGCTCTCCAAGGTATGCCTGAATCTGCAATTATTTTTATATTTGAGAAAATGGGATTTGAAAGTTTACCATAGAATCATGGAGTGGTTTGGGTTGGAAGGGACCTCAAAGACCATATTGTTTCATCCCTTGCCATGGGCAGGGACACCTTCCACTATCCCAGGCTGCTCCAAGCTCCATCTAACCTGGCCTTGGACACTTCCAGGAATCCAGGGGCAGCCACAGCTTCTCTGGGCACCCTGTGCCAGGGCCTCCCCACCCTCACAGGGAACAATTCCTTCCCAGTATCCCATCTGACCCCGCCCTCTGGCAGAGAGAACCATTCCCTCTTGTCCTGTCATTCCAAGCCCTTTTCCAAAGTCCCTCTGCAGCTCTCCTGGAGCCCCTTTAGGCAATGGAAGGCTGCAGTAAGATCACCCCAGAGCTTTCTCTTCTCCAACAACCCCAACTCTTTCAGCCTCTCCTCACAGCAGAGCTGCTCCAACCCTTGGAGCACCTTCATGGCCTCCTCTGGACTCGCTCCAACCTTTAAAGCTCTGTCCTTAAACACGAGCAGCTCAGGTCCTGCTGCAGTTTGCTCCTGATCTTCGCAACACAACATGAATTATTGCTCTGTGAAGCTCCTGTTCCACACCACGTTTGCAGCTGCATGAAATCCCAGGAATGTGCCTGTTGACAAGGCAAGGTTCGGCACGTCCGTCACCAAACCGCCTTCGGGAAATCCGCTCCTGGCTGATGTGCTGTTGCAAGGAAGAGAAAACTCAAATACACCACGTTAAAAAGTATGTGGTGCCTCCACCTCCCGTTTACTCCTCAGGGGAAAAGGTAAATAGAGTATAAACAATTTCTTTCTTTTAAAAAAAAAAGTCTAACCTGCCTGAGACGTAGGGAAATCATTCACCTTCTGCCTGTCAGAGCAAGTTATCTGCATGCTTCTTCCATATTAAAACCACAGCCTCACAGAATGGATTCACTGCATCTACAAGGGGCAAAGTTTAAGTTGCACAGAGAAAATGAAAGCCCAGTGATAAACTCCAGGTTTTAAGCAGTGTTTGTGTTCCATGGTTAACCAAAGGAAAGCAAATAAAACCTAAATATTCCAATGGAGACTGCTAAAGCCTGTTTATCATTTCCTGAAGAATCAGCACAAAGACAGAACCCTATTCCTTGCCTCCTGTTTGCATTTGGAAATCACTTTGCCCATAATGTGTTTACTAAAATAAGTAACATGGCCATGTTCATTCTGAAAGCAGACTTTTACCTACAAACTAGGCTGATCCCTAAGCTTTGAAGTTTCCATAACTGCCCGGATTTTTTTGGCCACTCCTCGTTCTAACTGCTAGCAGCAGAAGAATCATAAAACACTGCAGAAAAATGCTACAGATTCTTTGCCAAAACCAGTAACGTCCCCCCGTAGCATCCTTTTGAATCCGTTCCAGTAACATCATAATGCTGCTTCTCCCCCTGCTTCTCACCACTGGCTGCCTGAGCAGCAGCAAACAAACACAAGCACTTGAGCAGGAACAGCCTCAGTTCGTGCTCAGCTGTTGGTACCACCTGGGCACACACACCAGGACTGCTGCAGCTGAAAATTCCAACTTGCTACTCACTCACAAGCACTAGAAAGTTAAAACTGTGTTAAAACTGTGTTTAACTGTGTTAAAAAGGAGTAATCCCAAGGAATGTGGAGTTAGAGTCTCTCACACACTTCTGAATGCATTCACTCTATTTTATCACATCCACTAAGTCACACAGGGTTAGCAGTATCACCTATTCACAGAATCCCAGAATGGCTTGGGTTGGACGGGACCTTAAAATTCATCCAGTGCCATCCCTGCCATGGGCAGGGACACCTCCCACTATCCCAGGGCGCTCCAAACCCCGTCCAGCCTGGCCTTGGACACTTCCAGGGACGGGGCAGCCACAGCTTCTCTGGGCACCCTGTACCAGGGCCTCCCCACCCTCACAGGGAGGAATTTCTTCCCGATATCCTATCTGTAGTCTCCTTCTTCAGCTTAAGGCCTTTCCCCTTGTCCTATCACACACAGGTGTGCACTCTGGGGCTACAGTGTTTTCCTCCTGGACACCCCAGAGCCCCGTGCTGCTGGAGGCCTGGGGGATTTGGGGTGTGCCAGGAGCCCTGGGGGATTTGGGGTGTGCCAGGAGCCCTGGGGGCTTTGGGATGTGCCAGGAGGGCAAGCAGGGCAGTGCTGGGGCCGTGCTGCCCTGGGGAAGGGCAGTGCCCACCCCTCGTGAGGATGTGGGACTGTGCCCCTGTGGCCAGTGCTGGCCCAGCCCAGCAGATCCAAAGGGCTGCAGGACAGTGACCACACCAAAGGCACTGTCCTACTGGGGACACCTCACAGCCATTGGGGACCCTGGCACAGCCATTGCCGCCTTCTCGGGACACACGAACATGCTCCAAAGACAAGTGAGTTCATTGCTTTTGTGTAAACTGCCAGAGCAATAAAAAACATCATTAGAGACAAGTTGCTGGCTAATCTAATTTTTAAGTATGCACAGCAATCAACTTAAAATTAATTATAATATCAGGCTAAAAGGCGAAGATGGATCACTTCCTGGCACACCCACAAATCCTCTCAGATGACAGTGTGTGTGTGTCTCATTATTTTTTAATTACTATTTTTTTGAATGCCTTTGTTAAGCCGTTGCTCCAAGATGCCAGCCTTTTACCTGCAGGAAAATGACAGTCACTTGTTCCAGGCTGCTGAGGACCCCTCAGCACACCATTCCCAAGCTGTGCCCTCCGTCCCAGCACCCTCTGAAGACCTGCTGTGACACCGAGCCTGGTGGCGGCTGTCACCAGGGGCTGTGCACACAGCTGGCTGTGGCAGCTCACTGTGCTCAGGGTTTGCTTCACCCAATTATTTGTTTGTCATTGAGAGACCTGCTATGGAGCAGGTATTATCAAGTCATTTTTGGCCCCTGATATAGCGGCAAAACATAATGAGGCCTTGAGGTGAACAACCACCTTGGCAGCAAGGCACTAGGATGATGTGCTCTTGAAAGGCTGGAGAGCAATTAGGTTATTTGAGTAAGAGGAGATGCTGGACAGGGCATGTGAAGACAGAAAAAACCAGCTTAAGTATTAAAATGTCATCCCCCCCTTCAAGCTGTCAGCTAACTATTTAAGCAAGGTGTTAATCTACTACAGGCTGGATTGTCGACAAACTTAATTTTTTTATTAATTCTAAAGATGCACAGACTTGTCCCACACACACATATTACCCAGCCCTTTCCAGACAAGTAGAACAGCTTGCCAGATGATTGTTATCAACATTTAATTGTATTACAGTGATTCCCACAAGTCCTGGCCATGGGCCTGGTGTGCACAGAGTGAGGGGCTGTGCAAACAGGGCCAAAGGTGGTCTGCTGAAGTGATAACTTCAGAGTAAGAGTCAGCATTAGATACAGAGAGCAGATACAGGAGCAAATGGAAAAACAGCTCAGTCGAGACCCACCACCCCCTGAGGCAGCTCACATGATGCCGAAGGCATGGAGTGATCTGAGGAGCACGAGGGTAGGGCACAAGTCCTGCTCTGTGGGTGTCACCTGGTGCCCACGGGACCGGTCAGTGAGCTGGTGCCACAAACACAGTGCCCACAAACACCCCTGACCCTGCTCAGGACCGGGCTCTGCAGGAGACCCTCAGAACCCAGCGTGCTGGTCACACTGTGGGACGTGGTTCTGACCTGTCTGACTGACCAAATTGGGTTTTATCTACTCAAACTCTACACCACATCCCCTCTGCATCACAGGAAGTGCATACAGCATCCGAGGGCCTGACAGCATTTGGCCGTGATCTTTTAAAGAATCACAGAATCATGGAATGGTTTGGGTTGGAAAAGGCCTTAAAGATCATCTCATTCCAAGCCCTCTGCCATGGACAGACACTTTCCACTAGACCAAGTTGCTCCAAGCCCTGTCCAACCTGCCCTTTATCATTTCCAGGGGATCACTTTAAGAAGATACTTATTTTTGTAAAATATTTATGCAGATATTCAGGAAAACACACTACAAGGTAGGCCTACTAACTCCACCACATGAGCAGAGCTGAGCACTCTCGTTTCTCCCTCCAAAGGCACATCCTGAGGTTGCTAATTTGGGCATAACACGTCTAGAGAAACCACTGGGTACAAGAGCCAAGTTTTAGGAAGGAACACTGACCACAGCATGGAAAAAAGCTGTAAGACAAGAAAAATGACCTTTGCAACACAGAAACAGGAGTTTTCTAATTCAATCCATAGAGCCAGTCGGTTTTGCTTTAACCGTTTAAGTGCTCAAGGACAGGTTTCTGTACCCAAAGGTTATGATTTCTCTTGCAGCCTGGACCCAGCAGGTGACAGGGACTTGTCTGCTCATGGCCATGGCTGTGGTGTGGCTGCAGACGACAGACCTCTCCTGATGCCCAGGGAGCAGCACCACAAGCACAATGACATCCCCTGTGCCAGTGTGAGTTAATCCCTCTGACCTCCACAGGCTGGTGTACTCCAAGGGTTGTCCACCCTGGCTGCAGCCAGACACAGCTGTTGAAGTATGAACTGGGTTATAATGAGCTGGTTGCTCAAGAACCACGGTCTTCAAAGTGACTCTGTAGGAGTGGTTTGCTTTAAATGTGTCTGATGCAGTCCTGGGATTACTCCTGGCATGGTGAAAGAGGCCATACCTGGTGTTCCAGGATTGCTAGGATTGCTCCTGATCATGTTCTCATCCCTGCATGTGTTCAGAGAACCTGGCATAACCCTTCCACGCTGTTCCTTCCAATCTCCTGACTGCTTTCCATCTTTCCACCCACATGGTAAATCTTTCCCAGATCCAAAGACTCTGGAGGCTGTTTATTCATACAGCAACAATCCTCACCTTCAAATCAACACCCACTTGACTGGGAGTTAGAAACACAAGACTGAACTTCTGGCAATGAATGAAGACCAAGATCATTCCTCTGCCTTTCCTGACGAAGAGGTGAACTGAGAGCCCATGAGTTCACCTCATTTCTTCCGTAAGAAAACTACGTAAGCCCTGTTCAGACCTCAGGAAGAGCATCAGCAATACCTAAAGAACAGTTTAGGTACCTCTCCTAGGTGCAATCAGATGGAAGAGGAAAGATTCCAGCAGTTCTCTCTCGGGAAGTGTCAGAAACTCAGCATCAGACTGTCCATCTATCACAGCCCCAAGTGTCTCCCTGCCTCCCTAACCAAAACCTGAGGATCGACCGCCTTAGGAGAGCAATTCCCTTAATGACAACACTCTCTTTATGCTACCCCAGGGGGCCAGGAGAGCTGGGATTTGAAGTTCCAAAGCTGACCCATCCTTGAGGTTGAGATCTACAGCAGGCACTGTGCTCCTGGCACAGCTTCTCATTCCTCCTCAGGGGCAGCAGGTCCTGCCTGGCACTGAGAAACTGCCAAAGACAGATTTTAGTAATCATTTATTTCAGCCATGCAAGCAAGGAGAAAAGAAAAAACCCAGCAGTTACTATCACAGGACAGAATAAACTGGTGCTGAGGTCCCCAAGCAGCTCCCACACCTGCTGAAAGCTGCACAGGCCCCAGGCACACAACCCCTGGCAATAAACCCAGCCAGCAGCAATAAAACCAGGGCTTTGCTCATCTGCTTTTGATTTCTAAATGCTGTTTCTTTTAACAAATGAAGTTTCAGTGCTTATGGGACTTACAACCTAGTAAATGAACTAAGTATTTATTTGTGGCTTTATTACTCAGCAGACCTATTTCCACAGAGTGATTTTTCCTTAGGACACAGCAGCTGTTTTCTATTACAAGCCACTCAAATTCCTTTGCCTCTAATTTCCAAAAGTGCCCACTAACTTGAAATATTTGGAAAGTACAGCAAATGGCTGTGGGAGCTCAGCAGCGCTCACACCTCATCCCTCTCCCCACTCCACAGGCCCTTCTCCATCTCTCTCACCAAGGGCTGACCCACGTGGCCCAAGCCCTCCAGATCCCTCTCACCTCCAGACCCCACAATGTTTGTGAAAATCCATGAAGGACCCACGATGTGACCCAGAGAAAGGTTCCTACATGGACTGAGGAAGAAAGTGGTTTGGCCCAGGCTGTTCATAACTTTTGAATCACTACAGGTGAGGGGTAACAGGAGGTTTGAGGAGCTCCTCCGACTGTGAACAGGAGACTGGAATAAATCAGATGGCTCTGGAGAGGTCAGGACAAGCTGTGAGTGTGCCTTGAGCCAGGATTTCTAGTGCCAGGGAAAATCCTGCTGCATTAACACACACTCCAGCCCTGGCGAGGTCTCGGTCTTGTGCTCCTGGACTTGGAAACTCTCTCCTGGCCCCACTCTGAACATCCTTTAGCAAGCCTAGGTCTACAGCTCCAAAAAAAAAAAAAAAGAAAAAAGAGAAAAAAAGAAAGAAAAAAGAAAAAGGTTTCTTGAGAATAGTACTTTTTAGAAATTGTTCCCTGTGAGGGTGGGGAGGCCCTGGCACAGGGTGCCCAGAGAAGCTGTGGCTGCCTCTGGATCCCTGGAAGTGTCCAAGACCAGGCTGGACGGGGTTTGGAGCACCCTGGGATAGTGGAAGGTGTCTCTGCCCAGGGCAGGGGTGGAATGGGATGAGCTTTAACGTGCCTTCCAATGCAAACCATTATGGGATTCTACAATTCTATGATTATCACAGAAGNTTCTGGGATTATTCTACGATAATCACAGAAGGAGCCTCACTCCCAGCTCCTGCCTCACTCTCCCTCACATGTAAGCCAAGGCCATTCCCTGCTCTGAAGGGCACTTCAATCAGTTTATCTGCTCCTCTGTTTGCTACTTTTTAACTATACATTGATAGTGGCTTTTTTTAACCACTTGAAAAATGTGCAAGACCTTGCAGACACACACTTGAGCCCTCTCATATCCAGCTTGGAAAACAGTTCCTGTCACACTGAATAGCTGGATGCCTTGGCCAACGCCAGGACAAGTGGTGAAGGCAGGTGAAGTTGTGCTCTGACTGGGCTGACCTCCCACCACCGTGGTGGGGGCAGCCCCTCTGCCCTTGCCCAGGCTCTGCCTCCTCCCACCCCATCTTTCCCTCCAGCACCTCAGCTACAAAATTATCCCCCCTTTTTTTGTTGTTGTGTTTGGGTTTCTGGTGAGGAATCACTCAGCTCATGCCACCCAACTCTGGTGCCCAAAGCCAGGGCAGCAGCCAGGTGGGGGAAGACAGAAGGACCTGCTGGGGACAGGGACTGCAGAAGGGGCTCAAGCCCCCCCCCCCATTCATCAAGGTCCAGTAGGGATAGGAAAAAAGGAAATCAGTGATCCTGGGTGGCTTAGAGTCTCCAGAGTGTCCCAGGATTTATTCCTGTGGCTCTCATCCAGCAGAGCACTTAAGTAAGTGCTGGGTGTTCACAAGTGTTTGAAGTCTGAAGTGGAACACTGAGCTGAAGCCTAAAGGAGGACAAATCAGGGTCTGTTTATTCTGCTCCCTGAGCACAGAAATGCCCTCTCACCACCCCTTCCCTCTCCTGAGACCCATGGCATCCCTTTATGACCAGGCCCTGCCTTTTCCTTTGGATAATCTGCACTGAGCCGTGAGAAAGCTAAAAATTCACCAGATTAAAGTCTCATCCTTCACCAAGTCTTTGCCACCAGAATGAGCATAGCAGCTCTCCCTTGGAAACTCAATTTCAGCTTTTCTGCCTACTCAGACAAATATTATTGCACTCAGGTCATACTCTGAGATGTTTCTTCACATGTTCAGACTCTGTGTTTTTCTAGGGAAAAAAAAAATCTGAGACTTTGGAAAGCAACAGCAAGATCTGCCTGTGATTCTCCACTCTTATTCCCACACTTTGGAAAACAACAACTAATTCATAACTCCATGGACTTTTGTGGGCAGCCTGCATGAGAAAATAACATCTGACTTTGTGGGATCATTTTTTATGGAGAAACATTTAAATTATGTCAGCATGGTGATTAATCACAGAACAGTTTGGGTTGGAAGGGACCTTAAAGCTCATCTTATTCCACCCCCTGCCATGGGCAGGGACACCTTCCATTTTGTTGCTCCAAGCCCTGTCCAACCTTTTTGAAGGCAAAATGCATTCTTGTTTGACGGATAGTTGAGTACTAGAAGAAAAAAGCCTCTTTGCTTTGGTTTAAAGCACCTTTTAAGACTTTATAAAAAAAGAAAAAAAACCCTAAAAAACCAAAAAAACCCCCCAAACCCACCCATAATTCATATAGACTTTGCTGCAAAACTCCTACTGACATCCAGAGTGTCAAGACTGTAGGATGTGGGACACTTTGGAGTGCTTTTTAAATTTCAAGTTAACAGTAGCTAGATGTGCAACAGCCCTTGCTCAGGCTGTGTAACTCTGCCAAGTGAGGAGGCATTAGATCCTACGGAAGAAGGGCTCGGGAGGTGAACTGGAGGGCTGGTGCTATGGTCAGGTGCTTGGAAAGCCCAGGCACCCCAAGTACCCCATATCCACACCCCAAATACCCCATACCCACACCCCGTGCATCCCACACCCACACCCGAGCCCATTCTGCTCAGCTCTGGTTTCAAATCATCTGCAAGGAGAGGCTGGCAGTGCAACTTGGATGGTGGCTGGGAATCAACCTCTTCTCTCTGAAGGGAAAGTTAATTTTGGGCCCATTCCTACTATTTTTTTTAAATTCTATTTTATTTTCAAGCCCTGCAGGCACACAATAGCCCACAACACCCGGTTCCATGGTGCTGCTGGAGGCACTGCTGCTCCCCACGATGGCTGCAGGTGACAGTGGAGGTGAGAGCAGCACAGAAACACCCTGTGCTGGCTGTTCCCTCCCTCCGGCTGGCACAGCCAGGCCCTGTGTGCCCACACACCCTTGCAGGAAGCCCTTTTGCCCTCCTACAAGCCAAGCAAGGTGTTGTGGAGCCGGAGTCAATCCAGTACCAACATTAAATGCACGGGATGACAAACCCAGTCAAGGACCTCGCGTTGTCCAGCATTATCTACAACCACAGATCCAGTGCCTGGTGTCCTTGGCTTAACCCTGGGTTAAACCCACGTTAAACCCACTCCCAGGCTAAGCCTGCTCGCAGGAGTAGCTCTGCTAAGGTGTGCACCTGGTGTAAACGCAGCCTCTCCACTGTGATACTGCTGCACTTTTCCAATGGAAATGAAATGTATTTGATAAGATAACAAACGCCTGGCAAAGCACATTGAAGTTATGTAAGGGAAAGAATAGGAGGGGAAAAAAAAATCTTGTATAAGCAGCAAAACAATACAGCTTTATCTAATCTCAGCAACTTATTGCTGCTTGTCTGCGTGTGTGTGTTTTACTGACAAAATAAAATAAATTGAATCAGCTCACACACGATAACATGCTCTTTCCTACCTCATACTAATTGCTTGGCTAATTGATGTTTGTTGAACTTTCTCCATTTCATTGAGTGATTAGGTACAAAGCTAACAGTTGACATCTGTAGGCGCTTAACTGGCGTCTGTAATTACTGTTAATGTTAAATAATTGTTAGTTAATTGGAGTGGTAACTGACTGAATGGAATCCAGATTGTGAAGCAAAAAGAGACCTAGTTAAATAAACATACATTTTCAGAGAAAATAACATTTTATTACAAGGGAGAGACTAACAGCAGGCCAGATATGGGAGGTCTGCAGGATGCTCCATTTACCAAATCTCACAGCAGCCTCCAGCTTGGGCTCCCCTAACCACAGGTATGGCAAGGCAGGATCTTTGTCACCAAAACACTTCTATCCCAAGAAATTTTTCCACATTATTTGAACTGATTAGCACAATTTTACAACCCAACACTGATGTCTTTTTTAAGAAAATACAGGCTAATTATAAAACAAACATTCCCTCCATATTAGATGCACTTATGTCAGTAAATGCTGCCATTTTGCTCCCTAAGACTGGAATAGTTTGACGTTGCAAAAACCAACAAATTTAAATGAACTCCTAGGGGCCAAGTGACCACAAAGGGTACTTGGTACCACTCCAGAGGGGCAGGGATGCCCAGAACAACACTTCCAATTGTCCTGCTCTGCTATTTTGGTCAAGAAAAGCCAGTGCCTTCAGGTGCTTGCACCATGCTGGCTGCTTTCTGCTTTTGAGTTACTAACTTAAAGTTATCAGTGAAGCCTTAAAAGGCTTGTATTTCATAAGTTTTAAGACGTAAGAACCTGAAACATTTTAGAAAAGGATACTTTGGGCTTTCACCTGTCCCTCTGGGCACATCACATTATCCAGTGACCTCTTCCTGCAGCTACCGAACAGCTATGGGACTCCACAGCTCTGGTACCCCCCACCACGGGGATCCCACAGCTCTGGCACCTCCCAGCACTGGGACCCCACAGCTCTGACATCCCACCCCACCTGGGAGCCACCGTCCAGCCAAAAAACCACCAGTGTGTAGAGAAGGTGGGGACACGGAAAGCGTAGGAATGGAGACGAGTGGTTTGTGCTCAGGAGGTGCAGCCACAAGGGATGTTATGGAACAAATCCTTGCTCAGATAAAGCCTTCCTGGCACAGGAATAGCTGCCTCACTCTTTTGTGTGCAGAACAAAGCACCATCTCAAGACATTTATCGACTTTTTTTGTCTGCTTTACTCAGAAGTCAGTGAAGTGACCCAGCAGCTCTTCTAATCTAACTCAGGGGTACCAGAAACCCGAGCCCTCCAAACCCACGGCTTTTTCCAGTGCTCAGTCTCCCTAATGAGACACTGAACTTCCACATGGAGAATACTGAAAAGCCATTTGAAACCCACAATACACCAGAGCAAACCAGTGATTCAAAGCCACCAGGGAAGCCTCCACTGGAAGAGTGAGGAGACACTGCTGTCAGGGTGTCACTTGTGGGGGGTGAGCCATCAGAACTGCCACAAAAACAGACATCTGCAGGGCTGTTGGGATGATTCAGCTCTCCCTGAGGTTTTGCTGGCCTGTGGCCGGTTCCCTGCAGTGCTGGGGTTGCTCCAGAGCTCCGAGAGCAAGGGAGGAAGCAGTATTTCAGGGAGAGGAGGCAGCAGAGAGGGCCAACATACGCAGACAGCAGCCACCCCAAAAACTGAAAGCAAGGCTGAGAACACACTCCGAGTGAGTGAGGATGTTCTGTGGATTCCTACAGCCCCCTGGAAAGGAGGGAGGCAGCCCCAGCCAGTTCTCTGGCACACTGACCATGTTAGCACTGCACATGTGCTGCCTGTGTAGTATTGGATCCAGCTACATTCAACTTGAGATGCCGTGGGGATGGTTTACTTAAGAGTGAGAGCACCTCTCACAGCCAAGGATCTCCTCTGAATGGATCAGCAGGGAAGGAATTGCCAACTTTAGCTCCCTACTTGTTTACAGAAACAGATGTTGTAGAGGATCCTCAAGAAACGCTTCACCACAGACAGCCAAGGGGAGAAACAACAACATGCCTGTTTTTTCTAGGGCAGGATATTGCTGTAGAACCACCTAAAAAGCCAGCGCTTGATCCAACTGGTATTTCAGCCACCAGTGAAGCCTCCTAACCCAGATGCCTTGATCTACCTCCAGCTGAGAATATAAATATTTCCCTGACAGCTGGTGGTGCCACGCAGCAGAAGGATTCATAAAGTTTACATGAACATCCTGTAAACAATTTGAACATAAAAAGCTCTAACAGCCCAATTGTGTTTCTGATCAAAGGCAGACTTCAATATACAGCACAAATGAAAACTTCACCACTTTGGGACTCATTTCTCCCTTCAGGAAAAGCTGTTTTCCAAGGGTACGTGGGAGGGAGTTAACATAAATGAACTACACAGTCGTAGTAGGAGCTGCCTGCTCTGCAGCTTCAGATGTGTGTATTTAAATTATTAAGAGATAATGGAATTTAATTATGCTGAGAAGTCATGTTACAAAAATTCATGAACAAACCCTGCACTTTGGCTGGGATTAATGGTGCTGAGGTGAAACTCTCAGAGATTAAGGGGCAGTTCTGTTCCTTCAAAGACACACAGACTATAAGCAGCAATCCCAAACTGGAAGGGCCAGCCCGCAGGGAGGGAGGGCAGGAGCTGCAGGCGGGGGATGCTCTGCTCTGCCAGCCCTTCTCCAACTCATTTATTCAAACGTTGACAGCTCCTTTGTCAAGAATTACCAAGGGCCCAGACCCTTGGGTGCTCACCTCCCAGCACAGCCACCTGATTCCCATGGGAACCATTTCCCTGGATCATTTAAGCATTACAAGGTGTTCCTGCCAGAGCCATGGAGTGCAGGGCTGTGATTCACCACCAGGGACAACTCATTCAGTGGCAGCTACAGCAATTCCTGCTCTGGGGACCAAGCTACATCCCTCCCAAATTCCCAGTCCTGCTGCAGACATGGTGAGGGCTGGGGACCTCCGGGAGTGGTGGCAGCACGCAGGTGACGTGGGAATCCCACAGACCTCTCCATCACACATGCCCCAGCCCTGAGGGATCCCAACATCCACTTGCTGCCCTCCAAAGCTCACAGTTCCCTTCTAGATTCAGGGATGCATCTCCCCATTCAGCTCCAAGGGCAGCTAACTCCTAAATGGAAGCTGAGCCACTTCTCCTCAAGTGGTTTTACCCCTCTTCAAGGGAGGTTTGGGGGGATTTCATTTTGCTCCAGATTTCTTTAATTCTTAGTGTTTCTGATGAAGGGACTGTTCCACATTACACATCCACACTAATCCATCACTCCTCGAGCCTGAGCACATCATAAGCCTTGAAGTCCACAACTAAATGACAGAAAGGGGACAAAATGCATATACAAGATCTAAAATGCTTCAGGATTTGTACCTGCTCCATAAATACATTACTTCTGTAATTTCTGCTACTTCAGTTATAAGTAATTCTGAAAAATAATTAAAAAAAAAAAGATGGCAAGAAAACCCAAGCAGTGTGTGAGACACGGGTGGCTATGGGACATCCAAGAGGAGTGGCTGTGGACACACAGTGCTGGACCCTGTCAGCCTGCCCAGCCCTCCCAGCCTGGCACCTCGCAAGGTTTCATCATGATTTACCCAATGCAAATCTGACCTTTCTGACGAGTGACTTTTATTGCTTTTGGCAAAAGCAGCCGTGGACAACACAGTGGGGAAGAGCTGGCTTGGAAGCGAACAGCCTGAACGGCAGAGGGAGAACCTGAACTTGGAATCTCTCAAACTGACAGCCCCCGGGCACTGGCAGCTCCCCAGGGCCGGCACTCAGAGCAGGCAGCAGCCTCCCCAGCACCGGGAGAGAGCCCAGCACCTGCCTGCCAGCAATTACTGACATTATCTCCAAACAGGAGAGCTTTTCTGAGGTTCTTTTCCTGATATTTAGTAGTTTGAATGCTAATCCCTTTGACAAAACTGTCCCCTATGCTTTTTCCGTTCTCTTTCCCCTTAATCTCTTTCTCCCAGTGGAGAAAAGAAAAAAAGGAGGGAGGGGGGGAAGAAAATACCAGCCAGCCTAGTTTGGCCGCACCTGGATTTGCATTGATTCCTCCCTTGTCATTCATGTTACCAACAGGAATTAGCATATGGCTTTAAGGGGAAACTCAGGAGGAGAAAAGAAAGATGCCATTTTGATGGAAATAAGGGGCAAAGGAATAATCTACCATCAACTAAAAAGCTTATTTGTGTACGGTTTCCCAAGCAAAGCTTCGAAAAGCCCATGTTGATTTTAGGCTACACAAAGAAATCCTAATCCTTTCAAGGGAACTAAATCACCAAAGAAAAGTACCTCGGAAGAAAAGGCTCCCTGTCAAGCATGGGTATTCACATCCAAAGGGATGCCACGAATCAAGCTCCGTAAGTAAACAGAAATAAGAATGTGGGAAATGTGTTTGAGTCAAAAAAGAAAACCAAAGGAAGAGGAAGAGGGGCCTACTCTTCATCAGTCACCTCCTGGGGAGGAGAGGAGCCCCTCACCCTGGTTACAGGCCTGCGCCAGGAATGTGGATTCACCGCCTCGGCTTCTCCTGCCCTGGCCCAGCCCCAAGAAAGGGCTGCTCAAATGCCAAAGCTTTTTACAGCAAATTAGCAAAATAAAGATGCAGTCACATGTAGTTTGGGGGCCTGGGGTCACTCCAGACACGCAGCTCTTCCCTTCTAATGGCCATGCCACCTATTCTCAGCCTCCGGAGGGGTCAGGCAGCCTGTAAATGCCATTCATCACAAAGGATAGATCAGCTTGCCAAGTGAGATAACCTAGTTAGACCACAGAAATAATCCAGACGGTACTTCCAAAGGATGCTAATACATGAAAAACAGGACTATGGATCCGTAACACAATTAAATCCAGGTATAATTCAATATGCAGCAGAAGCCTTCAGAAGCAGCAGTGGATCAGCATGGGAATCCCAAAGGTAATGGGGTCACATTCTGTCCCCAGTTAAACCTCTACAGCTTTGGGGAACTAAAAGACACACAAAAACACAGGAATGACCCACTGGAGTAACAAACCATACCCAGGGAGAAGCACACAGGGCAAATACTGAGCAAATGCACACCTGGCCAACAAAACAGACCTAAATTTTAAAGGAATCAAATCTGCCTCTTCTAATGCAAACTGACTCAAGTGTTCCAAAACCCCGTCAGATAAAATCCTTGGTTTATAGCCAGAAGCTCGCCCGTTCCCAAGCAGTCACCATGTGCTGCCAGTGAGAAACAGGACAGTGGGGTAAAAACCAGACACATTTTCAGGGCTTTGAATTATACCCATTTGTGCAACTCATGCCTGGAGCTGCTCCCTCCACCCTCCTTGCAAAAACACCAAGCAAACCAAAAATGAGAACGAAAGCCAAAGGATCCCCAAAGCCTTTCTAATAACGGCGCTGCAGGCCCGGCTCTGCACGGCAGCTCACGGGCGCTGATTTAGGGCAAGTTTTCCCTTAATGTACTGTTATATCATTAGCCACTCTGTCTTTGGATTGCTGTTTGGAAGAAATTAATGGGATACTGAATATTTAAATGTGGCCCTCTATATCATTTATTAACTCTACAGAAAGCACACAGCACAGTAAGCCATGGTTTATGACTATTATCCTGTGAATACTAAACGTTGGCTGGTTATTACTGTCAGCAGTGCAAATTGGCTATTCATAATTCCACGTCTATCATGAAGCTGATGAGTAACAATCAAGTTAAAACATTTTGAAAACTCTTACAGTTATTTAAATGAGCTTAAATTAAAGCCATTTGTAAAATAAACTATTCCCTAATATTGTTATTTAAATTAATTCTGACCTGGCAGGCAATGCATTATTTAAAGCCTATATTTTATATTAAGCAAAGCAATTACCAAGCATACAGAACACGTCTGAAACCCAGAGAAACATAAAAAGCACTAACAAGCTGATTGCGACATTTCTGCAAGACAAGTTACATTTCATCTCCCATTGAAATTGCCATGAAAAGAAACGTGTGGGGAGAAAAAAAAAATAAATCTGTTTGGGAGGAGAATTGCAGCCTTACCTTTATTTGTGACAGCGTTGAACAGTTTCTCAGAGCTGGCATCAGATGCCTGAAAGACCAATAAAAAAAAAAAAAAAAAGAAGTTACATTTTCTACCAGTGATGGATTTCCAAAGGCACGGCGGTGTATTTATGCACACACAGAGGTATGTATATTTTAGGGAAACAAATCAGGAGACAAAACCAGGAGCGATGGAAGCGGCGGCTCCGGAGGCCGCGTCCATGAGGTGGTGCTGTTTGGCTGTGCTTCGCCGCCCTGCAGTGCAGATATTTCTTTGGAAAGATTCTATTTCATAAAGAAACGGGGTTTTTCTTCAACATTAGCTGCACAGAAACTGTATCTTTGTACTGTCATTATCCAATACATTCCGACATTGATTTTGTGATGGAGAAGAGCCATGATTTTGAACCAGACAGCCCAGTCTCAGCAATTTCCAGAACTGCAGATTTCTTAATTAATTTTTAAAGAATTTTTGGGATGCCTGCTGTGTCAACATTCGATTTTTACCACCTTCAAAGCAGTGTTGATTACCTAGGTTAGTAATTTCATAAATTGCTGTAGCAAACTCTTTGAAAAATAAGGAGTATGTTAGCATTTAGGATGAGTGTGTGTTTCCATGTCAGATTTGCTTTCCTCAGAATAACTGAATCTTGACACCTCACTGTGTAAACTAATAAACCTTTTTATTTTTCATCAAGCCACCTTTACCCATGGAGGATTTTCCTCCTAATATTGTGCCAGTAGCTTGCCTATTCCTGCTGTTTGCTTTGCCAGCGTGCCAGCTCAGCTCTCTAACCATACAAAAAGCCTTATTTCGGTTTCACACAAAACCACTGAGCTCTCCCTTTCAGAAACTCCAACGGCACAAAACCAGCTGGGGAAGGTAAGGTTGCAAATGTTCATTTTACAAACACCCCGAGCCCAAAAGCAGCAAGCACTAAGTTTATGCCAGCTGTGTGCTGCTGTGTTTGGGCACACACATCCAACACACACACATCCAGCTACAGCTCAAACTTCTTCCGCCTCTGCACCCACAAATGCAGAGAGATGTTCAATTCCAAACTGGAGCTTGGATCCAGCCCTGCTGGGAGACAGACTGCTCTTGGAAAATACAGGGGAAATGTGCTCAGTAACAAAATACTGCTAACGGGGTTAAAATGCAACACTTGAGAAAGATTTTAATTTTTTCCTAGAAACTGTTTTCTTGCTGGATTCGGGAAAAATAATTAAAAATAATGTTTGGAAAGCAGGCTGTGGGGTTTTTTGTTAAAGAGAAGGAATTTCTCAACTCAGAACCAGAGAAAAATCATCAGTCAAAATATACATTCGCTATCTCGACTCCACTAAAAACTTAACGTGAAACTCCCGATAAATAAGTAGACACGGCTCAGACTGCACATCGCAGTGGAGGAATACACTTAAAATAATTTGCTTGCCCTCAAGTTAATGGTAGACAAGATTTCTTGGACTAATTACTAAAAATAGCTTTATTCTTTTTCAGACTTCTAGACAGATTTTACTAGATTACTGTTAGCTCATTTAAAAGCTGGGCTGCATTTCGTCTCAATTAAATACCTTGTAAACACTGGATTTATTACCCAATGATGGATTTATTATTCAGTGACGACTTTCCCTAAATTAATGAAAATATGTGAATAATGCACAAATTGAAGAGATCAAGAAGGCCATGTGCTTTAAAGAGCAGCCCAGTATTAGTCCAACAAGAGGCTCAATGCTTTCCTACCCTTGCCAATCAGCCTGCTTAAAAATAATCTTTCCCAGTGAATTTCAGCTGTTGTCTTTTCAAATGCAGCTTTTCTCTGAAGTTAAAACTCTCTGAAGTAGTCCTTCTTTTTCAAGAGAAAATCCAGTACTAAAAACTAAAGAAACTTCTTACAGTTTCAGCTATTACTTTATTTTACTGTTTCAAAACAAAACAGCACAGGGACCCTGCATGTTTGCTATTCGCTTGATTCTTCCGAACACTACAAAGAGGAAAACATCTTTTTAAGAAGTTTGCTCTAACGCCAAGTGTAAACCAACTGATTGGTTTTTAGTCATGGCTTTTCAGGTGAAATCTTTTCCTGTGCCATCGCATAAGCCAGTCACAAACAGTGCTGTGACACCTGGAAGTGACACATCTCCAACAGAACGCAGCCTGCCCGAGGATCGCTCCGGAGCAACCCGGGAGATGATTATCCATACAACAGACATCTAAAAAAGGCGTTATTTTACAAAGACAAAGCTCGGCCAAGAGCAAATCTCATTTTGCATTACTGACCACACACAATCGAATGGAAGGGCAACTTGAAACAACCTCATTGCCTGTGTTACCATAAAAATAACCCAAACACTGGCTTGAACGGTGAGATGGTACTTGGCCTGCTTGCTTCATCACTTAAAAATTGAATTTTAAACATAAAATAATAATTAGAGTGATGTACTAGTGATACAGGGGCGAATACAATCTCTGCCAGCAGACAGTATATCAATTTCCATGCAATTATTACTGTTTTTCCACAGCTAGGCAGTCACATCACGCAACAACACTAAAAGAACAAAAAGCAAAATTGATTTAAAAATCCGCAACAACTCAGCACTACCCCAGAAGGATGAAATTCAGTGCCCGTGCAGTGCTGACTTAAACCCTGCTCTGTACTGACAGGAATCTGCGCAGACAACAAAGTGCCTTTATGTCCACGGTGGGTGCGATGTGGCCAAACCTGGATGTTTGAGCTGCGGAGAGCTCGGTTATCCCTTCCCTTACACCAGCCAAGTGCAACTCTCTCTTCAGTCCCCTTTATCCTGATCCTCCCAGCTCGTACCTGAGCAGCTGATGAGCAGACAGTGTCTGCTGGCACCGTGACATTTGGGGACAGCACCGGGTTCTCCGGGGCGCTCTGCCCCACGAGCCCCCTCGGTTTCGGGGTCCCTCTCCCCGGTCCTGCACAGAGCCGGAGCCGGTGACATACAGCTCCCTTCCTCGCACTTGGGCCGTTTTCCCTTACAAATCCCCTTGTTACCAAGCGCAGCTTAATCCTTTTCACCGCGAAATGAAACAAGTCAGCAATCCCTGGGCTTAAAGGGAAAAAAAAAAAAACCCGAACAACAAACCACACAGAAATAAATGACCTAAAGAGTATTTTTCCCTCACCAAGGAATGTGCTGCCATTCAAGGGGATGTATGACTAAAATATTTCCTGTCCAGACAGCGCAGCCTGACTCACTGCTGGCACGGCGCGGCCCCGCCGCGGCACTTGCACCGGCCCCGCACCTGCCCGCGGAGAAAGCGCGGCCCCGCCGCCCCCTCAG
>WBMZ01013575.1:0-68273 GCA_013400975.1 Atrichornis clamosus
CTGGACTTGCTGGCAGAAGGTTCAGGCCCTGAACCATCTCTGCCTGTGCTCCTGAAAACCAGACCCACAAGGCAGACTATGGAAGGGCTGTGAACTCACCAGACAGAATAGCTGGCGTAGTTTTATCCATTTTTAATAAAAGAAGTTAAAAGAGAACTATAAAACATCGAGCCTTGCAACACCAGCAAATTAATACTCTTTCTGATGTTACCTTGTGCTGGAAAACACTGGTTTCCCTGATCATTTCTGGTGGAGCTTGAAATGATCAAGGGATTTTGGTATTTTCCTCCTGTTTGCCTCGACACCTTCTCACTGGGGCAGCCCAGGGCCGCACCCCTGAAGCAGCATCAGGCCACCAGTGCCCTGCCACAGCAGGGATGGCCACACTCCTGAAGGGCACTCAGTCCATGGACTGCTCAGAGCAGGGGACACACAAGAGCTTTCCCGCATCACAGTTCTGTGGACATCTTGCCTGTTTCATATTTCACATGTTTTGGATGACTCGGTGACAGTTTTAACAGCCAACACAATAACGGGATCTGCCCTGAGCTCTGGAGAATCCAAACCTCAAACAGTTGTTTGGGTTTGGTCACAGTCTGCAGCTTTATCACCTGCAGCAGCTGCTGCCCTGACGTCTGGTTATGCAAAGATGACAAATCACAAACAGATCACAGGATGGGTTGGGTTGGAAGGGACCTTCAAGCTCATCCCATTCCATCCCAGCCATGGGCAGGGACACCTCCCACTATCCCAGGGTGCTCCAAGCCCCGTCCAACCTGGCCTTGGACACTTCCAGGGATGGGGCAGCCACAGCTTCTCTGGGTAACAAGGGTGGAACAAGCTTTGGTGTAACAAACACCACACCAGAGAACAAAAGCACTGAAGCCAACCTCTGCCCCACCTCATGGAAGAGACCCTCACCAAACTATTTATAAATACACACGTGAGTTCTGAGAACTATCAGCTGAATTCTGAATATCTCTGATACCTGCACTAAGGAACACAAATAAAACAAGACAGAAAAAAAAAATCTTATTTTCAGCAGTTGAGGTCGAACACAACTCTCACATTGGTACCCCATTTTTTACTACACAGTAACTTCAAAACAGTCTCTGCCTTTTTCGAGGGCACAGAACTGATTCTCAAAGGTATCTGCAGGGAGGGGCCAGGGGATGGACCAGGCTCTGCTCTGTGGGGCCCAGCACTGGCATCAGAGGAATGGGCAGGGACTGATGCCAGGAAGTTCCCCCTGGACAGGAGGCAGAACTTCCTCCCTGGGCAGTGCCCGAGCCCTGAACAGAGAGACCAGAGAGGCTGTGGATATTCTGGGGATATTCCAGAGCTGGACACAGTCCTGTGCCCTGTGCTCTGGGATGGATCCCTGCTGGAGCAGATGACCCACTGTGGTCCCTTCCAACCTGACCCTTCCTGGGATTCTGTGAACATCAGAAAAAAGGCTCATGTATTGCTTCAAAGGTGTGAGTTAAAAGTACATGCAGTTTTCTTCTAAGACTGAGAGCTGGCCCGTGGCAGCAAGGTGAGAGACATCCTCAGGAGGGCTCTAAAACTCTCCCTCCCACAAGTGACCTCACCCATGCATGTGCAGAATGCAGAGCTGTGCATTTGCTGCAGAAAGGGTCCAGTGAACACAGGGCATTAGGAAATGTTGCCATGCAGAAGCACAAGCTAAAGATTACAAAAAATGCATGTATTTCTACCTGATGTGCACACTGCAGCAGCACAGTCACTGCCCTCAGAGGCAGAGCCCCAGCAAGGCCAGCAGAGGGCTGGAAGCTCTGCTCACACACGGTGTGCCCCAGAGCACACAGCAGCTCTGGGCAGGGCTCCCGGGCACAGCCCCTGCACGGCCCAGCAGCCTCAGCACTCTGGGCCTGCTGCAGGAAACCTTCCCCACTGCACCAGGATCAGTGCCTGGGCCCAAGGGCCACGACTCACAGAAAACTTCCAAAAATGGATGTTCACTTTTTAAAAAAATAGGGGGTTTAAACCAAAGTTTTACCAGTTACAGGCTGCACTCGAGATCATTTCATTGACCATGGGAACTGAGCAAGCTCTGCCCTCAGAGACTGCAGCCCCTGTGCACCATTCTGCAGGACAATTACCTCAATCTGCAAAGGAAAAACCAGGAAAAGCAAACGCAATTATCTGCACTGGAATTTAGCCAAAATGGTAACTCTCACACAGAGCAGAACTGGTGACCTGTGTGGGGTCAGGAGGCAGGCAAGTCACACCCTCACAGAGGGGCTTGTCAGTGCCAGCACGAGGCTCAGGGCCAGGGGAGCACAGCACATCACTCAGGGAGTCCTGAGATGTGTCTGAGACTGCCCCTTCCATCCCAACGTGCCCAAATCCTGTGCTGAAGCAGATCCACTACCACATGCCTGCAGAGAAAGGAGGAAATTGCAGAGTGATTTTGCTGTCTGTAGCCTGGCTACCAGCTTAGAACAAGGCTGGGTTATTGGTACCCATTTCCTCCTCTCTCTCCTCCAGGAGTTCATTCGTTGGGCAGTGGAAACATATGGAAGGAAAAATGAGTCTCAAGGAAAAATCAGCTTTTAGGAAATCAGCTTTCATAACGCAGGTAAGAGGCAGAAGAGGCAGAGCCTCGTGAGCAGAGCCTGGGGCCCATCTCTGGCACGGGCAGAGCTCCAGGCTGAGCCCAGGACACTGCAGCCCCTCAGCAGGACACACACAGGCTCAGCAGCTCTGGAGTGCAGCCCGGGGCAGCAAACACTGGAGTGCAATTCCACGGGCAAAAGCTACTGAAAGGAATGAAACCCACAAGGCCGTGAACAACCCACCCTTCCTCGCCCCTGGATGCACATCTGCACTGGAAATGGCTTTTTAGAGAATTATTGCTGTGCCCAACGTGGTTTGTTTGTTATGGACACAGCACCTGTGTGGCTCCCACCAAGCCCCACTTCTGCACTGCTAAAAATTGATTAACTCGGGCAAGAGGCCTCAATTTCACACTCAGAAAAAGGCTCTGCCTTTCCTCCTGGTCAGGCAGAGACCACCAGGGATGGATCCTTTCTAAGAACCCGTCAGAGATGACAACCATGCCTCCTTCCACTGGAAGGGACTCCATGGGAACAGCACAACTGGACACTATTCACCACAGTTATTTTCCCCAGCTGTGAAGGACACACCAAAATGGAAATTAAAATGTGTTCCATGTGAAGGCCCTGCTGACTGCTCCACAATGTGATCCCTGGGGACTGCTGGAAGTTTAAGCCTCACCCTGACAGTTTTCTTTCCAACAATTCACACAGATCTTTTATGGTGGCACCCACCAGCCCAGCCCAGAGCAGTCAGGCAGGTATTTCCTCTTCCAAGCAATTCCCCATTCCCTTATTCTCCCCAGCTCTGCAGACACACAGGACACAGTCACTGACAAAAGTACACCATTTCTCAGTAAATGAAACAGCCTTTGCTCCCTGCAGAGGTAAATGAGCTCAGTTATTACCTCGGACACCCTCCAAGCACAGGTCCCACTGTGCATTTGAGGGGACAATCCATACCTGGTCACGTCTGGTTCTGGGCCTTCATTCCTGTAAGATGCCTCGAGTTGTCTGTGCCGTGTGAGAAGGTCATCCACCAAATTCTGCCTCCTGTCTCCCTCCAGCTGGGTGCTGAGGACACTTGGTTAAGGACCAAACTCAAAAACACTGAAAAACTTCAATGTCATTATATAAAATAACACCTGTTAAACACTCTTAAAATAAAAAAGGCATCCTGATCACCAAAATTATCTAGACTAACTATTTTAACTCAAGAAAAGGCTCCAAGATCTAGAGGATAGGTCACATTTTTCTGAATTAAACCTGCTTTTATTCTAAATGTGTTTTTGAACTTTACGTAAACAAAAAGTTTCATGCAGTGGCCACAGAATGATCTTTACGTCATCATCTCAAACTAATAAGAGAACTGGAAGGACATTTACTGCCAAACTGGCATTAAGACTAGCATTTCCCCCTCCAAAATCCAATATAATTCTTCCTTTATTTATTGTAAGGAGTCCTAAGCAGTTGGTCTCTTCTCTAACACTGACAGTGTAAGAGTAGTGCACAGGTTAAACTCAGGGAAGGATGAGATTTTTTAAACAAGCTCCACATTACAGGGCAGATCCAAACAGAACAGACTTTTAAAATCAGCAGGGTATTTCTCATCTCACTTCACTGGAGGCTCCTGACACAGACCAGGGGAGGAGCTCCCAGCCAACTGATCAGAGAAAAACCAAACATTTCCTTGGAGCATCTGTTCCCACTTGCAATTCATGAGCAGAGCACCCCGAGAGCCACTGGTGCAGCAGGAAAACAACTGACAGAGTGTCTCAAAGACAAGATGCCCTGGAGAGCTCTGGCTTCCACAGTGCGTTTGCTTTTTTAAATTAACCTTAGTGACATTCTGAAGGACTTGGAACTCTCCTCCAGGTCCTGCTGAGTGGATTCTGCAGTAGCTGAAGTGGTTTGTGTGCGTTTTCTGCCACAGTAGCAGCATTTGCCTGCTCTCAAGCACCCACTGGGCAGGGAAGTCTCATCCCTGGCCATCAGCACTCAGGGCCAGGGCTCAGGAGGGATTTCTGCTATGCTCGGCTGAAATTCAATATTCCTTCATCAAAGCATATTGCTCCTGGATACCTGCAGGGAGATGGACACGCTTCTTTGCCTCCTTTACCCTGACTCTCCCAGCACATGGGAGGAGCAGCAAATCCAAGCCAGGCCACAGGGCAACACTCCCAGAAGAAAATCTGTGATTTCTACCAAGATATACTTTGCAGCATTTTGACATCATTCTGGAGATGCAGCCCTGTTGTTTCTTAAGTCAGTCAAAGCCAAGATACCACAGCCTGACCAAAGCTTCATCCTTCATTTTAGCAAGGCCTGGCCAAGAGAAAAGACCAATTATCCAGCATTGTGCTGGACAAGTGACCCTGGCTCACACACCAGCAGGGCCTGCACAGCACAGGCAGCACGAGGGCAGCTCTGAGATGGCTCAGAACATCTTGTTAAGCTCCTCTCAGACACAGAGGTGAGCAGAGCCAGGCTCACTCCCACCACCCCAGAAGCTCCTGCCATGACAGTATTAACCAGCAGCACAAAGACAGTTCTAGTGACATCTCCTGCAAAGGGAACGAGGGGAAAACCCGGAGTGCAGAGGAATGCCAGCACATTTTCCACCCTGTCCCACATCCCAGGAGGGCAGTGAGGGCTGTTGGCACAGATACATCTGGCGAGTTGACACTGCCCGCAGCAGCTGCTCCTTCAGCTGCTCGATCTTCTCCTGGAGACTCTGCAGCGAGGATCTGATCACCACATTGACCTGGGGGGACACAGCATCATCAGCGTTTGTCTGCTCTCTTGTACTGGCATTAAATCTCACACTACTCCCTGCAGGTGACAATACATTTAATTTTTACTGTACAGGTGTGAAGGGCTCCATTCCCAGCCCAGAAAGCCTGTTCAGAGCCAACAGGGAGCCACAGAGCTCCTGGCTTTGGACTGCTTACAAAATAATGGAACAGTTTCACAAACACCATTCTCAGGCATTAACACTGTTGACTATGGAAAGCTGTCTTTCAAGTCTTTATAAACACCCATCTTTATATGGGCAAAACATTTCAGCACATTTTAATATTTTCCAAATAATTTCCCAGCTCTTTCCTCTGATCTTTAATACAAACATAGGAACCAGCTTCTTTTCCCACTAGGTTTCTTTCCCAGCTCCCAGGGTTAGAGGGAAGGTTGCTACAAGTTCAGGCATTCCCTCCACTGAACTCCTCCAGACTTGAAACTTAAGACTCCAAAGAAATTGAGATTCTCCCATTTCCCTTCTCAGCAGCACCCACGACTCCCAATCCTTTCTCACCACCGACCTCCAAGATCCAGATGTTTCTGTTCTTACTAAAAACAGAATTCAGCCATTCACATTCTTCCCTGCTGCAAGCAACCCCAGGCTTGCAGGAATCATCCTCCTTTCTCCCCACTCCTTCCCAAAGCAGGCTGACATTATTCTCTGAGTTCTTGCTCCTTATTATTCTCTGAGTGCTTGCTCCTTAAATGCTATTTCTTTTCATTCCAGTTACGTAGAAAAAACACTGTAACTGCAATTAACCATGCAAATCATCCTAATTAAGACTTGCTGTGCTTCTTGTTTACAAGCTCTCAGCCCTGCTGCGGCTTCCAACAGACAGCAACCTCAGCTGCTCCCTGAAGATCTGGGAACACAGAAGGAATATCTGCTTTCACTCTGATTCCTGCCTTTTTGGAGACACAGAGGCAGCAGCCAGACACACCAGCAACTCACTGCAGGGTCACGGTGCTGCCAGATCCTGCACAGCCACGCCACCCTTGGTGTCTGCACAGGGATGGAGCAGCACAGGCCCCAGACATCAGGAGTTTCAATCTGACTCCATGGGGTTTGCTCTCAAACACCACCAAATCCAACAGAAAGCAGATGCACCCAGGCTGAGGCAGCCTGGAGAGCAAAGAGCCAAAATCCACCTTCGGACCCAAGGCAGCCCAACACCACCACGGCAACAGATCCCGAGCCAGGATGGGGATCAGTGCTTCTGGGAATGCTGAAGCCTCTGCAGGGCCTCCAGCTTAGCAATCAGGTAATAAAAGGTCTTTTCATTTGTTCTCAAGTGCACATGGAAAATGCTGCAGCCCTGAACAGACTCGGAGCACAAAGGTGACGCGGCTGAGAAAGTCACCAAAAGCAGAAACTGCAGGGGGAGAACAAAAGATTTCACCTCCTTCACAGAAAACAAGGAAAAAAAGAAACCAATGGAAGCCTTCAAATCAGCTCAGTAGAGCAGAGTTCACAGATGGTAAGTGCTGGATTGAAATCTTTCCTTATAGTTTATTTTTCCATTTTAAGCTTCATGCTCTATTTTTGGCTCAGCAACAAGCAAGAAGTTCTTCAGCCATGCTAATGACAAAATACTGTAAAAATAAAAACCTGTTTACATTCTCCCCACCAGGCAAACATTGCACAAAGACATTTTCCTGCATTAAAGCACTCAGAGGCACAGAACACACGACTGCTCAGCCGTGCATTTCTCAACAGGCTTTGCTGTTATGAAAACAACTCTCTCCTTGGTGGAAACTTGTTTAGAGTACAATCAAACACTGCCAAATATTCATCTTTACCTGTTAATGGATTAAAGGGAGACTGGAAAACACAGGGCACGGAACAAATGATTTTATGAAGAAATAAGTCAACCATGTAATGTTTCCATAACACAACCTGGGAGAGTTACGGCCCCAGAAAGGCTTCAAACAACACCAACACAACGATTCACTGGGGCTTTGGGACTCGTCAGAGGTGGCAATGATGGAAAGAGAGAACTCTGACCTCTATAAATACACACAGATTAAGCAGCAATCTTTTTATTGGTCTTCTATTGCTTAAGTATATCTGTACAATTTCTGATACTTCATCATCCTGAAAGCAGGAGTTTAATCTCCATCTCCAAACACTCCTCTCAGTGCTACAGGCAGAGAAAATACTTCTCTCAAACCCCACTTATCTGGGCCTTCTGAAACCTCTTTTCAATTCAAGCTGAATTTCAGTGACCCATTCAGCAGCACTGATTACTGCACAAAGCCTACACAGTTTTCCTCAACATTTCTTCAAAGGAAACATTTCAAAAATGACATTTTGTTTTCACAGCTCTCAGCAAAAAGAGTGGCCCAGCAGATCCAGTAGTCAGGCATTACATGACACCCCTGCTGCAAAGAGGGGTGAGAGAAATCAGGGGGGCTTTAATTGTGCCAATTATTAGAAAAGACCAACTCAAGGGCTTGCAGCAATTTTCGTCTCAGCACAGCCAAGGGAGCAGTTCATGCCTCAAACCTGCTCCTGAAGGGAAGGATGAGGCTTTTAGTCCTAGGGAAAGCAGCTTCCTGAAAATCTTTATTTTTAAACAGGCAGTGTGAAAGCGTGGGGATCACAATATTCCTGGGTAAGCTCTAACTGCCTCTCCTCATTTGTATTTTGTCAGAAACGCAGCTAAAACAAGGCTGCAGAATTCCTATTCCCTCTGATCTCCAGCCACTGCAGAAGGCAGGAGCCAGCCCTGGCAGGGAAACATCTGCCCACTGCTGGCACAGAGAGGGCACGGGGCAGCGCCGGGCATCCCTGCATCCCTGAGCCCCGGCGCTCTGGGAACGGCTCCGACCCCGCAGGGACAGCCCGGAGCAGGCAGCAGTGAGTGCCAGCACTGCCACAGCTCCTCCCCAAAGCCAGCCCTCCTGCACGCACAGAGATTCACCTCCGTCACGTCCAGGGTGACTTTTGTGGCACCGAAACGCCGCTGTCCATTCAGAAACCGCTGCTTGGTTCCTCGCCCGTAAGGAACAGAGCACTGGCGCTGGGCTCCTGCCATCCAACACGACCTTCCCTGCAGGTCCCCGGCCGCGACAGCGACACAGCCGGGCCCGGCCCGGCCCCGATCCGCCCCTTCCCGCAGCTCCCGCAGCTCCCGCCTCCCTCTGCCCCCGCAGCCAGGGAATTCTGCACTCCCCGGGCACATCTAACCTCAGCCCGTACCTGGAACGCTCCGGAGCACAGCCCAGCTCAAACCCCCCGGCCCTGCCCAGGGTACCTTGGCCGAGCTCTCCCCGCTCCGCTGGCACCGGTTCCGCTCCTGGATCCTCTCGGCGATGTCCTGGGCGAGCTGGCGAGCGGCGTCGAGCAGCGGGAGCCTGGAGGGACGGGAGCGGCTGAGCCCGGGGGGCCGCGGGCGTGGACCGGGACCGGCTGGGATGGACCGGGACCCGCTGGGATCGGCCTCGGGAACAGGCCCGGGGGGGGAAAGGAACAACCGTGGGATCTGCTTTAGGAAAGGCCGTGGGAGGGGAAGGCACAGCAACCCCAGTACACACACTCAGCCCTGGGATGGGCTTTGGGAAAGGCTCCGGAAGGGAAAAGCACAACGCCGGGATGGTTTTGGGAAAGGCCCCGGGACGGGAAGGCACAACGTCCCCAGTACACACACCCAGCCCTGGGATGGTTTTGGGAAAGGCCCCGGGACGGGAAGGCACAACATCCCCAATACACACACACACAACCCCGGGATGGGTTTAGGGAAAGGCCCCAGGAAGGGAAGCGAAGGCACAGCACCCCCAATCCCCCCCATCCCCGGCCCTGCCCGGCCCCGCTCCCGCCGCCGCCCGTGACGGGGCCCCGAGGCTCCGCAGCCCCGGGAGGGTCGGTCCCGGCTCGGCCCCGGCTCGCAGCCCCCGGGCCCGGCCCGGCGCTCACCAGGGGTCCGGAGCCATCGCGGCCCCGGAACGTTCGCGGCGCTTCCGCCGGATCCGCCCGGACGCGCCGCGCGCAGGCGCCGGGAGCGGAGAGGGAAGTGAGAGAGGGAGGGAGAGAAGGAGAGAGGGGAGAGGTGCCGGGGCCCGGGGCTGGGAGAGATATCGGGGTCCGGGGCTGGGAGAGGGGAGCCCGCCCCAGGGCAGCGGGCGCAGCAGTGCGGGGACCGAGGGATGCGGCGGGACAAGGTGCAGAGATGCGGATGTTCAGGTGTGTGTGGCACAAGGTGCAGGTGTGTGTGATACAAGGTACAGATATGTGCGGCACAAGGTGCAGGTGTGTGTGATACAAGGTACAGATATGTGCGGCACAAGGTGCAGGTGTGTGTGATACAAGGTACAGATATGTGCGGCACAAGGTGCAGGTGTGTGTGATACAAGGTACAGATATGTGCGGCACAAGGTGCAGGTGTGTGTGATACAAGGTACAGATATGTGCGGCACAAGGTGCAGGTGTGTGTGATACAAGGTACAGGTGCGTGTGGTACAAGGTACAGGTGTGCACGACACAGAGCCAGGGCTGTCCCCGCGCTGCCCAGCCCCTCCCGCTGTCTCTCCCAGCGGGTCCCAGGCACCGGCACGGCCCCGCTGTCCCTGTGCCGCGGTCCTGGTGCCAGAGACGAGCCCCAGCTCGGCCGCGGAGCTGGTTTGGCTGCTCACGCAGTGGACAGCCCCGTTCCCTGTCCTTGCCCATCTCAGCTGACAGTGACTGCCCTCCCCTGTCCGCGCTGCTGTTCCTGTCCCCCCTGGTCCCGGGTGGCACTGACGGTGTTGGCACTGTTCCTCTACGGCTGCAGTCACCGGGGCGTGGGCACAGCCCTTCGCTCCCGCAGCAGCCTCCGTCCAAGCCCAGCGAGCCCTTCCCACACCTGATCCACCAGGATTTGCCCTCTTCTCTTATTTTGGGTGCGATCTGTGACGCAAATCAGGCACAAACCTGGGTCCTGGTGCCTGAGGAGCAGCCGCGAGGCGCTGGCAGCAAGGCTTTATTGCCCTCGTGACACGGGGCTGCTGCGGCACTGCGGTGTTGATAACGTAACAACAGTGATAACGGTAACAATAACGATAACCAGCGCATCCTCATCAGCACGGTCCTGTTCTCAAGCGGCTGAGACTCCGCTGTGCTCCCACGTTCCCGGGGGCTGAGACCCCGCTGCGCTGCCGGGGAGTGCCCGGCTCCCCGGAGAAGCCCCCGGGGCTGGGGCTGCCGAGCGCGGAGCGAGAGGAGCCCCGGCTGCGCTGGGGACCAGCCCTGATCCAGCGCTGCCCCGGGGCGGGTCTGGGGAGGTGCTGAGCACCCCCAGGCACCCTCTCAGTTCCCGCCTGCTGTCGCGCAGGGATGGGCAGAGCTGGGGACAGGCGGGGGTGGGCAGCAGGGACGCGTCCCGCTCCTGCCCAGGAGGACCCAGTGCCAGCAGTGCCCGGGGCTCTGAGACCCCGCCGGCCCCGGCAGCCCCCCGGGGTGGGATCCATCCCCCTGTCCCGGCTCTCCGCACATCCGGCTGCTCCCGCAGCCGTGGGCATCAAACTTTCATGGCCTTCGGCTGCGCTGCTCAGCTGGAGCCCCACGGCCTCTACATATTTAATTTTTTTCGCCATTAAAAACGCACGAAGCGAGATTTCCTTTCACCCTGTCCCTAATTCACTTCCATCTCCCATCTCCGGAGCGCCTGCCGGAGGTTTCGGAGCTGCGTCGGGCTGGCAGGAAGAGGCGTCCGCTGTCCTAGAAAAGGCAAATGAGGATAAAGCGGCCGACAAGGTCCAGGGAGAGGCGGCAGGAGCCGCTGCTGTAAGAGCTGGGCAGAGGGCTTGAGCTGGAGACAGAACGAAGGACCCCTTGGCATCGGGAAGCAGAGCGGGGTGCGGTGCGGGGACCCCCCGACCCCCAGGAGCAGGGCTGGGGCCATCACCTGCCCCTTTGGGTGCAGCCTGTGGAGCAGAGCCGCCCGTCAGGCGCCCAGACAGGCTCCGGGTGCAGATAAGGATAATGATAACTCCCACTGGGAGACCCTCTCGCCTCCCCCCGCCCGGCACAGCCCCTGGGGGGCCCCTTGCTGACACAGCCCCTCTCCCCCCCTCTCTGGGGCTGCCAGCGCGTCAGGAGCAAAGGAGGGGAGGGATGACAGGACAGCCGAGCTGCTCCCAACAGATTTTGGGACACTATGGAGGAGGGGAGGAAAAGGAGAGGGTCTGCAGAGGGACTTGCTCGGGAGATGCCCCGAGACCAGCGGTGCCAGCGGATGCTCAGGGATGTGCTGCAGGTGCAGACGGACCTGCAGGCGGGGAAGGCAGGACAGGAAAAACTTGCAGTTGCTCTTATCACGACAGAAACAATCAGGTTTTTAACGGGAAATAAAAATCTCGTTAAGATGCCAATAAAAATGCCCAATTTAAGTGCAGCCTGAGGTGTGAGTTCTCCGGCAGCAATGTCGGATCGGGGCGATGTCCTGAGAGCCCCTCCCAGCTGTTGGAGGGTGCATTTCTTCCGGCTCAGCTCTTCGGTACAGTTTGTAGCTCTGCAAGGCGTTTTGAGGCTAAAAGTCAATGGATAACAACCATTTCACGGGGGCAGACTGCAAGCGCTGGAGCCCCGCAGCCGTGCCCGCAGCAGCCGCGGTCGGAGCTCCGCTGGCAGCCGGGAGCTGCGGGGGCTGCGGGGCCGCATCGCCCCCGATTTCCCCGTGGTTGTGCTGAAGCAGCGCCGCGCACACGCGGCCGGCGCAGCCCCGGCCCCGAGCAGCGGCCCACGGGCGGGGGCAGCCGGGGGTCGCTGCTCCCCGCGGCCCCGATCTGCCCCCGGCACCCGGTTCCCGGCACTTGCTGCTCACACGCTTCCCCTCCCGGCTCCGCCGGGACAATCCAGCGGGAAGCGGCTGCAAACCCGCTCGCTGTGTTGGGGTTTCCTCGTTCAAGGACGGGCCGTGGCCGAAGCCCCCGCCCTCCCTGAGCCCCGCAGCACCTCCTGCCCCGGGACGCCGCGAAGGGAGAGAACCCAGAGCGGGAAAGTGAAGGTTATCCTTGGCAAAAATAAAGGATTCCGTTTAATGCTCGTGTTGCTATTTGATGCTATCTCATCCCACGGGCTGTTTACATCCCCCGCGGGCTCGGCGCAGAATTGGGGCAGGAAGGGGCGACGCGAGCGCGGGAGCTGCTCCACCCCTCGCTGTATTTACCCCAAATAAACTCCCGTGCCGCGGCTGGCCCTCACCTTAAAAAGCCCGGGCAGGTGACGGGGCCAGAGGGGACCCACGGCGGGGTGGCCGAGCCCGGCACATGCTGCAGGTGGGGCTCAGCCTGCCCCGCTCCCCCGGGGGCGCGGCCGGCGGCTCCCCCATGGCCGAGCCGGCCGCGGGCGAGGACACGGGCACCGGGCGAGGTGAGTGCGCTCGGCGGGGCCCGCCCGTGCCGGACCACGGCCGGCAGCGAGAGGGGCTGGAGCAGACCCGCAGTTCCTGCCCCAAGCCCCCCGGCTTGTCCCGGGGCGGGCAGAACTACAGCCGCCATTCAGCACCCTGGGCCGGGGCACCGGCGGCCAGGTGGGCTCGGGTGATGCTCCTCAGTCCTCCTCGTGAGAGGACAAGGGGAATTTGGGGATCTCGGGGTGCAAACAGCCCCCGCTTCAGCCCCAGTGCTGTTTCAGGCTGGTTTCTGTGCCCAGGAGCCCCCGTGACGGTGCTCGGGGTCAGGCTGTCTCCAGGGCAGGGAGTGGGGCCGAGCAGCCACCGGATCAAACAGCTCCTTCCCTGAGCCAGCACCGCGCCCGATCTGCTGCTCCTGCTGACCTTGAGCAAGGGCCAAACTGAGCTGCAGAGCAGGAGCCAGAGCCCGACCCAGCCCGGGCGTCAGGACCCTCTGGATGTGGCACCACGTGCTGTCCCCCCGTGTCCCCTTGGCTCAGTGCGAACCCATCCTTGACTCCGCAGGCAACTGAGCACATCCAAGATAAATACATCCGAGAGTTGATGTGTGCGCTAATTGACTTTATCCCTGCCCATTAATCAGCGCCCAGCAGAGCTCACCCAGGCGGGGACAGCTCCCGTCTCTGTGCAGGATTTGGATCGGGCTCTCCGGCAGCCCCGGGGAAATGCCGCTCCCGTCTCTCTAGGAGGAGCTCAGACTCTGCCCTTCCCAGAGCCGGGCTGGCGGCTGCCCGAGCCCTGCCACGGGGCTGTGAGCGGCAGCCTCCCCCGCGGGTCCCGCTAGGGACAGAAAGTCTTCTCAGATGCTCGGCAGCCCCTGCGTGCGGGCCCCGGACAGGGGCTCTCCAGGTGCGGGGACACGTGGGAAACGGGGACCCTCTGCCCCCCGCAGACCAGCCCCGCACCCTCGGCGAGCCCCTCGGCTGCAGCAGCTTCTCCTCCCACCTGCTCTGACACCGGAGCGGCTGGAGGGGACTTTGGCAGGAGGCAGCAAGAGGAGGGCAAACACCCGAGGCGGCTTTGCTCGCTCCGCTGGGCTCGGAGCAGCCGGGGCTGGGCTGCCACACCCGCACAGGACCCTCCTGCCCCGCGCCGTCCTTGGGACGGGTGACAATGCAAATGGTCCCTCTGAGCCTCAGCATCGCTTGGGTCCCACTGCCCGTGAGGCCCCTCCTCGCCCCTGCAGAGCTGGGCTCGGACTGAGCTGCTCCTCCTCGGTGGTGTGACATGTCCCACGGTCATCCCCGGGGGACAGGGACCGTGTCCCTGCTCTCTGCACCTCCCTCTCGGCAGGCAACAGGCTGGGAAGTCTGGAGCTTTTGGAGGGGTGAAAAGCCCCTCGTGGTGTGAGAAGAAACCCTGACACCCAGCTGGGACCTGGCCCTGCGCTTCTCCAGGGAGAGGGCAAAGCCTGAAACCCTTCCCTTTGCAGGGCAGAATAAAGGAACACAGGACGTGTCTGTAGGACTTCAGAGCTCTCTCAGTCCGGGTGCAACGCTGTTGGTGGGGTGGTGAAACGTGTTGAATAAAAGGTCTTTGTCCTACAGAGGCGCTGGGCTCGTCGCCAGTGACCATCGTGGTCACGTCCGAGGCTGACACCTGGGACATCGACACCTCGTCCTGTCTGGGCTGTGGGCAGTTCGTGGACTGGGACAAGATGCCAGAGCCGCAGCAGCCGGCGCAGATCCCCCGGGACATCCTGAGCAGGCCCCCGAAGGAGCTGAAGAGGCTGGCGAGGGAGGGCTGCTGGGCCACGAGCCACGCGGGCAGGGCTGGGCTCTACCACCGGCTGATCCAGCAGGTCCCCTGCCGCCTCGTCACCCCCGACGCGCTCGTGTACAGGGACGTGGCCAGCCGGCTCTTCGGGAAGCCCGGCGTGAGCTCCCACCCTCTGCCCGAGTTCCTGGAAGGATGCCCCATGCCCACCTACTGCCTCAACCCGCAAGGGGTCACGGCCCTGAAGAAGATCCTCATCTGCGTGGGCAACCTGTTCCCCGACATCACCTACAGCCCGATGCTGCCGGCCCTGGCGGCGCTGCTGCTGCACTACAGCGAGGACGAGGCTCAGTGCTTCGAGAGCATCTCCCGCCTGCTCGCCAGCAACGCTCCCCACGCCAGCTACATCGACCAGTCCTTCCTGGCCCACCAGGCCTCCTGCATGACCTTCGGGGACCTGGCCAACAAGCACTGCCCCGCAGCCCACAAGCTCATAGCCAGCGCCGCCGAGAACGTCTTCGAGGTCTACTCGGAGTGGCTGTCGTGGCTCTTCCAGGGGCTCCCCTTCGCTTACGCCGCCCGGGTCCTGGACGTGTTCCTGCTGGAGGGGCAGAAGGTCCTGTACCGCATCGCCCTGGCCTTGCTGAAGCAGTACCGGCTCTCGGTGGGCTCGGCCGAGCTGCAGGGCGCTGACATCAAGGCAGACCTGCAGGCCTTCGTGCAGAACATCGCCGAGCACGTGACTGTCAACAAACTCCTGGAGAGAGCCTTTGGCATCCGGCTGTTCTCCCGCAAGGAAATCTGGCTCCTCCAGATGGCCAACAGGAAGGCCTTAATGGAGAGGGGCATAACCATGGTGCAGAGAAGGTAAGGAGACCTCTGCGTTCGCCAGCTCTGGGGGCCGAGCAGACAAAACGAGAGCTCCTGTGGAGACACACGGGGGGAGCTCCGGGTACCTCCCACGGTGTTGGCTGTGCTGGGGCCTCCCGGCCCCTGGGGGGACCCTGTCAGGGGACACGGCACAGTCAGAGCTGGTGATGTTGGCAGAGAGCTCACGGTGCAAAAGCAGGACTCACCCTGATGTAGGGGGCTGTGCCCCGGCAAGCAGACGGGCACCAGAGCCTGGCCTGACGTCCATCCCCTCGCAGGCCGTCCTTCCACCTGGCCGTGGACATGCAGAACTTCAGCTCCAGCACTGTCACGGCGCAGGAGATGCGCCTGGTCTGGTCCTGGATCCCGGAGCGCTTCTCCCTCTTCCCCCCCGTGCTGCTCTTCTCCACCTGCCAGGACGGCTGCAGCCTGCAGAGGTAAAGCCTCACCTGCCCAGCGGGGCCGGGCGCGGGGGAAGCCTGCGCAGAGCTTGGTGGTGTAGAAAGGAGCAACCCTTGTGACCAGGGGCACATCCGGGGCTGCTGGGGACCCTCCTGGGCTCGGTTCTGGATCCTGAGTGTGGCCCGGGCCAGCACTGGCTCAGGGGAGAGGGCAGAGGCTCGGCCAGGTGGCCGCCAGCACCTGGGCACTGCCCGGGGCACACGGAGCCCTGTGGACGGGCTGTGCAGGGACGTCCCCGAGTGCCACACTGTGCTGGGCATGCTGTGAGTGGCCAGGGCCAGCAGCACACCGTGCCCAGGGCTCCAGCTGCCCCAGCCCCACCCGCTGTCCCTCTCTGCAGGTTCTACACGTGCTGTGAGGGCTGCGAACCGACCGTGCTGCTCATCAAAACCACCCAGGGGGAGGTGAGCGTTTCCAGGCAGAGCTGGGGAAGGGACAGGGGGGTGACCCCACTGGCACTTCTTGGAGCAGCCACGGGCTGTGTGGTCCCTCTCCTGCCCTGCCCCGGGTCTGTCCCAGCTCCAGGAGAGAACAAACTGCACCTCAGGACTCACCTCAGACGGGGATGCTGGGGGGAAACAGGAGGAGCCGGTGAGAGGGAGAGAGGCCACGCGTGATACTTTAATTGCAAATCCAGACTGAATCGTGAATCCTTGCTGAGCAGACTTTCCTGAAGTCAGCAGATGCTTTGTCTGAGCCAGGACTTGCTTTCAAAGCACTAAATGCAAGGTTCTCTCCCTGATTGCACGAGCAGCCACACAAGGGAAGTGGAGGAGAAATAGGGACAGTTTCTGCTGAAAGCTGTGAAATTACGGCAAACGCCCCTGAGCCAGGGCTCTTCCCAGGGACTCTGAGTGGCTCATAAACCTGTAATTTATCTCTCCACTCTCATCCCACAGTGGAGCCAAGTTCTGTGAATTGTTCAGGCCCCCCAAAGATTTATTGACCTGCCAGTGCTGATGTCCCAAGCCTGACACTTCAGTGGTGTGGAGATAAGGACCTGCCACCCCCAGGCCTTGTGCAGACAAGGGAAGGTGACCTATAAAACCTTGTTTCCTACAAGTTTGGCTCATGTTATTCCTTGGCTGTGCCAAGGATGGGCAGGAGTTCCCAGCCCTCGGTGGGGTCCTCCAGCCACGGTCAGGTGTCCACAGCAGGGTCAGCCTGAGGCCCTGAGTGGGCTCAGTGCTGGTCAGTGCAGGATGGAGCTGGCACAGCAGGATTTGGCTCTGATTCCCGGGGGACGGGGCCGAGTCCCTGCCCTGCTAGCCCAGGGCAATGCCCAGTGCTCCTGGGGCTGGCTCTGGCCCTGGCCCACCCCCTGACAGCTCCCTGTGCTCTCTCCCAAGGTGTGTGGGGCGTTTCTCTCCTCCGACTGGAGCGAAAGGAAAAAGAGCGGGGCCACATCAGGCTTTTTTGGGACCGGGGAGTGCTTCGTGTTCACTGTAAGTCATGGCTCATTTCTGGGTGTGTCCCTTAATTGCTGTTCCCTTCACCCTCCGAGAGCTCGGGGCAGGGTGGCCCCGAGCTGCTTCCTCCCCACGGCCCCGCCACGGCCCTGAGCTCTGGCAGCAGCAGCAGCTCAGGAATGGCTGTCCTGGATCGGAGCAAAGGGAGAACCCTGCCCTGGGTGAGTCGGGCTGCCCCGAGCTCCCTGGGAATGTGGGATCCCCCGGGTGGGTGTGGGATGGCAGCAGGGTGGGTTTCTGCCCAGTTTGCTCGGGACAGCTCCTGGATGGGACATTCCCAAATCAGCCCCGGCATCACTGAGGAGGGAGCAGGCTGAGTTGGACCAAGAAATCCCGGGGACAAAGTCCAGCATCCATCCAGTATCCCACCAGCATCCAAACAGCATCCACCTGGCAGTGTGGGCAGGGCAGGTTTATCCATCGCCAGCGGCATCTGGCAAAGACAAATCCAACTTCTCCAGCTCCAGAGCAGCCCCGCCCCTGCCAGGACGCCCGGTCTGTCCCTTCCCTGCCCCTGCCAGGACGCCCGGTCTGTCCCTTGCCTGTCCCCGGTCCGGACCTGGACGCAGCCTTTGGCCCCCGGGACCCCTGAGCAGCAGCACCACCTTCCACACCACACCTTCCGCACCACCAGCACCACACTGGCGAGGTGCCCCCGGCCAGGGCCAGCGCTCACCAGGTGTCTCCCGCTGCCCAGGTGCGCCCCGAGGCAGAGAGGTACGAGTGGGTGTTCATCAAGAAGCCGGAGCTGGCCAAAGCCGTGCCGCGCTCCCGCCAGCGCTCGCCTTCCCCCGGGCCCGAATCCCTGCTCGGCTCCTCCCCGGGCGGCTCCAGCTCCAACCATCTCACCGTGCCCGCGCCGCACAGGAAAGGCCGCCTGTCCCCGTTCCTGGCCATCAGGCACTTCCTTCTGCCTTCCAAAACAGCCTCCATGTTCATGTCCGGGTCCCGGGATGGGATCGTTATCGGTAAGGAGGGATCGTTCTCGGTGAGGAGGGATCGTTCTCGGTAACTCCCCAGGGGTGACACCCAGGGCTGGCCCCCACCGTCCGCTCCAGGTTAAACCCTGAGCTGCCTCCAGAGGCAAAGAGCTCCTGGTTTGGGATGTCAGGTTAAAGTCAGGGGAGGTGAGGGCAGCCCCCTCTTCCCCCCACCGGCAGGAGAGTGCCCAGGGAGCTCCTTCTGAGAGCCCCGAGGGGAGCAGCACAGCCCAGACTCCTGGCGAGGTTTGTACCCGCGGGGCTGGAGCGTCCTTTGCCAGCCCTTCCCTCACTCTGCGCGGGATGGAGAGGAGCCGTGGGTGGGCATCGGCCCGAGGAAGGGCCGGGCACGGTCACCGAGCAGCCCCGAGGGCCAGGCTCGGGCTGGGGGTGGAATCTTTGTGCCCCAGGGCCGGGCGGGTTCGGCAGAAGACCCGCAGTGAGTCAGGAGCCCCCGCAGCGCCGACGGCCTGAGCCCCTCTCCAGCGCTGGGAGCGGGACCAGGCCAGGCCAGGGGACAGAGGGCGAGAGCTGGCGCGGCCCCGGGGGTCCCGGGCCGGGCGGTGCCGCGGGGGCGAGGCGGGGGCACAGTCCCGACCCTGCGCTCGCTCTTGCAGGTGGAGGGGGAGGCCAGGCCCTGTCCCTCGACGCCAGCCTGCTCTGGGGACACACGGAGCACTGCGAGACCTTCGACAACCCCCCGCTCTGCCAGGAGAACTTCCAGGTGCAGCTCTTGGAAGTGTGGGGCTTCCAAAGCGCGTAGGTCCCGTGGGGACATCCCTCGTGTGCCGCCCGCGGAGACGGGGACCCCTCCCCGCGCTGGCCACCCCCGGCCGGGCTGTGGCCGCCCCTGCGGCAGGTCCACTCTCCTCCCTCCCCTCCAGGGTCAGCCCAGCCCTGCGGAGAGGGAGAGGCAGTGCCAGGATCGGGACTGCGGGCCCTGCCTTTGGGGACATTCGAGGTCCCCTCCCGCAGTTTAGACCCGGCCCACTCCACCCAGTCTGTCCCAGTTTAGGGTGCTGGAGGGAAGGGCAGCCAGTCTGGGGTATCTCGCACCTCCCTGGCCTGTTTGCAGCTTGGGGCTCAGCAAACCAGAGACAGCACGGGCAGATTTTGTAGCTACGAGTTTTGAGCCCAGGCAAAACCCAACACCGAGCTCCAAAGCTCACCAGTAACACTCTCAGATCCACTTTCCCCTGGCCCCGAGCCCAGCACAACCCTGCAAGCCACACACAGAGTTTTGTAGCCTCCGTGGGTATCCAGGACTCCCCGGATCCATCAGCACAGCGAGAGACTCTTCCTGCCCCTGCCTGGAAGCGCTGCCCGGTGAAGGCAAAGTCCTGCCTGGTGTTGGCAGCGGCAGCAGCGACAGCCCGGGCCGGGACCCCACGTTTGGGGCTGAGCCCTTTGCTCCGTCCTCGCCCCAGGGCTGACGTGGGGCTGGACACGGATGAGCTTCCCCAGCGTGCCCCGGCTGCCGGGGCGGGACCACCGGGACGGGACATTTTAACATGGAATGGGAACGTCTGGTGCGGCTCCGTCAGACACGGCCACCCCGCGGGAGGGCTGAGACCGCGGAGAACTCTCTGGCTGCAGGGCAGGACCTCTCCCAGCCCAGACACACTTCCACGGGTGGGCTCACCTCACACACGATCCAGCGCTGCAGCCTCTCGGAGCAGGAGCTGTGGCTGCCTCGGGGCTGTGCCAGGACACAGTGGGAGCAGTGATGGCAGAGCTCACACAGGGCCGGGCACAGCGGGAATGGCTTGGAGCCTCCACAGGGTATCCAGGGGAGAGGAGAGGTGAGATGCAGCTCTCCAGGGCCCCGTGCCTGACCTTTACCCAAGGAGCCCAGAGGAAAGAACTCTGCAGAGTTGCTCTTTCCCTTCAATTAAAAAGCTCTGCCAGGGTGTCCTCAGTATTTCTTTCTTTCCATGATCATGGTATGGACTTTTGGTCTGGCTGAAAGTTTCCCGTGGGAGACCCTCTCCCTTCCCAAGAGGATGTTTTGCCTCTCTGCCCAGAGATGGGAGAGCTTAGACCATCTTCCAGTACCTAAAGGGACTCAGAAGAGCTGGAGAGGGACTTTGGGCAAGGGCCTGGGGTGACAGGACAAGGGGGAATGGCTTCCCACTGCCAGAGGGCAGGGTTAGAAGGGATATTGGGAAGGAATTCTTCCCTGTGAGGGTGGGGAGGCCCTGGCACAGGGTGCCCAGAGAAGCTGTGGCTGCCCCTGCATCCCTGGAAGTGTCCAAGGCCAGGTTGGATGGGGCCTGGAGCAACCTGGGATAGTGGAAGGTGTTCCTGCCCATGGCGGGGGGAGGAATGAGAGGAGCTTTTAAGGTCCCTCCCAACCCAAACCATCTGGGATTTCTGATTTTATTTCCTTCTCTCCTTGAACATGTACTGGACTTTTTATCAGGCTGAACGTTTCCCGTGGGAGTCCTCCTCGCTTCCCAGGAGGCTGCTCAGGCTACAGGAGGTACCGGCAAAGGCGGGGCTGCGGCCCGGCCCGGCCTCACGGCGAGCGCGGGGGAAGCACGGCCCGCCCTGAGGGGCGTGGGGAACGACCAATGAGAGCAGCGCTCGGGCCGACGGGCGGATGAAGCCCGCCAATGAGAGCCGAGGGGGCGGGGCAAGGCGGCAGGCGGGCGTACAGCGGTTGCCATGGCAGTGGCTGATGGCGCGGGCCAATGGGCACTTGCGGTGGCAGACGGACGTGGCCGCGGCCCAATGAGAGGGCGGCGTCTGGCGGCGGGGGCGGAGATACGAGCGGCGGCGGGTGGGGCTGCAGAGGCGCGAGTGCATCGGCCCCTTGCTCACGTTGTCCGAGCAAGCGGCCGCCTGCCAGCCCCGTCCCGCTCGGCTCCGGCAGCAGGGCAGGGGAGCTCGGCAGAAGCGGAGCGCGCGTCCCCGCATCGCTCATCTTTGAAGTCCCGCCATATACACGGCTCACCGCAACGCCGCTCGCCCGCTGCTCCGCCTCTGCGCGGCCGCGGTGGATCGCTCGGCGCAGCCAGTGGCCGGGCACTCTCCGCCTGGCTGCTGCGAGTCCCGGCGCGGACGGACCGGGTAGGCGGCTGCCTAGGGAAGGGCGGCCGGTGGCGCTGCTGCCGTGGCGACCCGTCCCCGATACGGGACGGCCCATGCGGGGCCAGCCCCGCTCGATCTGGCCGAGGCCCCGCCCACAATGCGACCTCGCCCCTCGTTTCTGCCGCGCCCACACCCAGAGACCCCACCCCCTATTGCATTGGCCGCGCCCCGGGTTCACCCCGTCGCGATGCGGCCCCGCCTCCTTCAGTCTCACCCCGCCCGCAGTCCGGGCCGCGCCCACAAGCAGCCCTGTCAAATACAATCCAGCAGTGACCCCGCCCCCTCAGCCTCTACCCCGCCCCCTTGGGCTGTGGTCCCGCCCACTGCACCATCTGACCCGCCCCAGATCGGGCTCCTCCCCATGGGTCCGGCCCCCTCATTCCCAGGTCCCGCCCCCAGCACCGCCCCTCGGGTCCTGCCGCTCTTCCCGGGCCGTGGGATCCGGAGCTCCCCGGGATTTGAGCCCCGCAACCTTTGAATCAAACCGTGCAGTTGTTTTTGAGGGTTGATCAGTATCTGCAGCCGGACAGTCGAGAATAAGCGATTGCATTGTGAGCGCCGTATGCTCGGCTGATCCGTTGTTTCAAGGAAAAGGGACGACAATCCCAAGAGGAATGGGCTATTTGGGCGCGAGCCACCAGGATGGCAATCAGCGGGACTGAGCAGTGCCTGGGGAAGGGAATTCTGGCAGAGGGAGGCTGCGACCACAGACTCATTGACCACCGACTCAAAAGGGCCCCTGACTCCAGTGGAAGGAAGAGCTGCGCCCGTGACCGATGAGAGCAGGAAGGGAGGGATACTCCCAGCAGACAGGGTTCTGGGTGCTAGTTAATAAAACGCAAAAATTAATAAAGTTATATCATCAGCAATCAATAAAGGCTGATGCCCTTGTTTGTTAAAGTGTAAATAGTGTAAATAGTGTAAAATTGTGTAAATAGTACCAAGTTATAATGAGCAGGGAGCCTTTTGTAGGACCCCCCCAGCTCCCCGCTCTGGCGAACTGGACTAAAAACACAGCAATAGGAATCCCTTGGCTCAGGGTGGGAACTGGCGCTGCGCACCGGGAACGAGCCCGCGGCCGGGACAGCACGTCCAGAACGCCCTGCCCGTGTCCCCAGCGGCAGCCGAGGGGCGTCAGGACACGGGGCTGGGGACAGGAGGGTCCCCGAGCCGGCAGCTCCAGCGCTGCGAGCAGAGGGTCCCAGCGCTCCCCGGGAAGTGCCGGAGCTCCGGGAGATTGAAGCTGGAAACGCATCAAGAGCTCGAGCTTTAATGTGGCTCTGTTTTCCACCAAAACAAACCTCATCCACCCTCTCTGCAGGGTGCAGAGCATGGGGAAAGCCTCCAGCTCCTCAGCGCACCTCCCGAACAATGAGGAGCTGATGCCATCCCCAGGCGCTGGGAAAAACAGCAGAGGATGCGCAGAGGCGAGAAGGAGCTGAGCAGCCGGGGCACCTGGAGGAGGAACCGGCGCTGGTTTCCATGACCTTCTGCCCCATCGCACAGCCCTGGGGCTCAGCATCCCCCAGCACGATCTCTGCAGAGCTGCCCAGCGCCCGTCAGGAAGCCCGGCTGGTCTGCACCAACACGCAGCTCCTCCTGCACTGGCGTCACTGCAAGTCCCCACACCCTCCACAGGTCGGTGAGACTGTGCAGAGCCCCTGAGTCCAAGCTGCCAGGCTTCGGGCTGAGGTGTGACCTGGAGGGCTTTTGTCCTGCCCGGGAGATGGAGAGGGAATGTGGGCTGGTGCTCTGTGGTTCATGGAGACCCAGGGAAACCCACCTGCCCAGGCTGAGTCAGAGGATGGGCTTTACACGCACATCTGAGGCCTCGGAGCCCACCAGGACAGATTAAACAATTTGGGTGTTTTTAACCGGTGTGAGCAGTGCTCTGAGCCTTGTGAATGGAGTCACTGGGCACAGGTGTCTCCACCTTCCTTTGATGCAGCTCAGGAAACTGTGGGCAGAGCAGGACACTGGATTGATGTAGGGCTGAATGACCCCTCTTCCTCCTGTCCCTTTCCTTTGCTTCCTTCCCTTCTGAAATCCTCAGCCCTTGCAGTCCCCACCCAGGGACCTTGGCAGTGAGGTGGCCAGGCTGCCCCGGGAGTTGGGAAGTCCCCTGGGATTTGAGATGACTGGGCCCAACCCTGCAGAGAGGACTGTGCTTCACAGTACAGGGGGTCTCTTCCCTCTCCTGGGGCTTAGGCCACCTTTATCTCAGTCCTCTTTTCCTTGAGGTCCTGATTCCACATGGGCAGGTGATTTCTCCAGTTATTGGCAGGTACAGCCAAAAATTCCCACTACAGTTTCCCTTCTCCAGCTGTTAAAGACCCCACTGGAGCATTTAAAGGCAGAAGGACCCTCAGGGCGAGGAGGGTGTGGGGTTTTCCTCCTATTTAAAGGCACATGGACCAGTGTTTTTCACAGAGCAAGTGTGCAGCCAGAAGTCTGTTAAGGAGTTTTTGGGAGCTGACACTGGCACTCAGGTTAATTAGCTGGCCGTATTGCTAATGATCTATGCTACAGTGAGTAGTCCTGGGAAATGCACAGCTCTGAGGGCTTGAGGGAAGGAATTCTGGTGGCAGGCCATGGTCCCCCTCCAGCCAGTCTGTCACCCCTGCACGGACAGAGCTGCTCTCTCCACCTGACCAGTCACAGATGTACCTGGCCCTCCCTGGCTCTGTCAGGACTCTCCTGTTTGTTTCTCCTTCATCTCACCCATCTCTGAGATCCCACAGCAAGTGACTCCAGTCCTCCAATAGCCTGGGAGAACCTTCCTTGCTCCCTGACCCTGCAGTGCCACCAGCAAAACCAGGGATTTCCAGGATTTTCCAAACTGGCCTGAGACTTGCTTTGGGGTGGAGTAGAATTGGGGAGTGACCCTTGGTTTGCCCATGATTGCACTAGACTGTGGCCTTGTGACACTGGACACCACCCTCCCCGTGACTCCCAAGCTCTGGGACCTCCAAAATGAGCAGTCCATGGACTCCCAGGGAGAGGGTGAAGGTGCCAAGGCTGAATCCTGGGACTAGGGGCAGGGAAGGAGGGATGCTCAGGAGGGATGCCTGTCCCTGCTGAGCATCCCCTAGGCAGACAGAAACCACAGCAAGTCTTTGGGACTGCTCTGGTGCCCAGCGAACCCCCTGCCCATCATCTCAGGGCACTGGATGCCTTTGTCCTGCTTGTCTGAGCTCCGGGGTTCATACTCTTCTCAGCTCTTCCCATCAGGGATTGGGATTCTATGGAGCTGCCAGGATGCAGCTGCCTCTGCATTTCTGACCCTTCACACATAAACAACTCAGGGACCCCACACAGAGCCCCTGGTCAGCGGCTCCCCACGTCTCCTGGGCTCCTTTCCCCCCTGAGCAGCTCCTCCCTCGGAGGATGGATATGCCTGGGAGATGTGTACGTTGAAATCCTGCCCAAACACAAAATGTTTCCCATGTTAGGGAGCCAAAGGGGGTGACATGGGCAGTGCTGTCCTGAGAGCAGCCAGCTCTGAGTGTCAGCCCCAAGACGGGTGGAAAAGGCAAGGCTGGGGGAGAAACCAGAGGCCGTGAGACTGGGAGTGAGGACCAGTGCTCAGTCCCTGTCCGTGTCCTGTCTCCCATCTCCCCCAGGCACATCCTGTCCACCACAACCACTTTGTGCAGGAGCTGCTCCACGCTGAGCTGGCCTGGGCACAGGGGGGTTTGTGGTGTCTGTGACTCCCACCCCATGGAATGCAGGAGTGGAATTCTGACAGCTGCCTGTGCTGGGGATGGACAAACAGGTCAGTGGCACCAGGACTGGGTCAGCAGTGGGGGATAGATGTTCTTCATGTCCCTCGCAGGGCTGCTGCCACCAGCCTGGAGGAAGGGGTGCTGTCTCTCTGCTGCTGCCAGTGTCTGTGACCCCCCAAAGTCTTGCTGTGCTCTCACTGGGGTGGCAACTGAAGACTGCAAAGCTCATGGGGCTGCCTGTGGCCCTGGGTCACTTCATGCAGGTGCTTTTCTGTGGGACCAGCTGCCCACTGTGACCCCCTCCCACTGCGAGGGGCCCTGGAAGCCCTCCAGGCACCCCTGGAGGAGCTCTGCTGCTCAGGGAAGGAAGGAGTCCCCCAGTTTCCGCAGAGTTCAGCTCATCCCCTGAATCACAACAGGGAAATTCAAACTATGCACAAAGCACAAGAGTTCAGCACAAGCCCTGGTCCCCAGCTGGCCATAAAGTCTGGTCAAAGCCTAAACATTCAGGGACGTGATGGATCTCAAGGAGCACAGCAGCTCTTGGAGACAGTGTCAGCTCCCAGAGGAGCTTCCCTGAGGAGCTGCAGCTGGGGGCAGCCCAGGATGGATCTCTGTGGGGTTCTTCATGGGAACTTCAGCTCCTGGAGTGGTGCAGTGTCGCAGGGGGTCCGGTGCAGTTCAGCACCAGCATGCCGCGATCTTCCTGGAGAGAGAGCGTCCTGCAGGGAACAGCTCTTCCAGCGGGGCTGGCAGATCTCCCTGGGCGAAGGCGATTCCAGCAGTTGTAGCAACTTCTCTGCTACAAGTGGTTTCAGCTCTTTGGGAATTCAGCTCCGTGTGAAATCGCCCAAGGCAAACACGGGGACAGAGAGACAGGAGCCTCGCCTGGCTGTTCCGCAGAGGTAGCCTTTATTATCTGAGCACCCTGCGAAGGGGAGGCCAGATACCAAACCTCCCTGTTTTCAGGAGCAAACGCCGGGCTTTTTATGGGAAAGGTAGGGGGTGGGGTAGGAACCAGTTAGCCAACAGGGTACAGGTTATTACCATGAAGAACAAGGCATGTTGGGATCTCACCCCGACCCAGAGGAAGGTAGCTTATCTCTGGCTTCTCCAGGGGCGTGCAACAGGCCTGGGCACAGGGGGGTTTGTGGTGTCTGTGACTCCCACCCCATGGAATGCAGGAGTGGAATTCTGACAGCTGCCTGTGCTGGGGATGGACAAACAGGTCAGTGGCACCAGGACTGGGTCAGCAGTGGGGGTAGATGTTCTTCGTGTCCTTCCCAGGGGCTCTTGGAGACCCTTGGGCTCCCAGCCCTCCACAGCGCAGGCAGCTGAGACCCCTCTGCACCCCCCAGAACCAGCTGGTCGAGGCCAGGGTAGAGCCACGGGCATGCTCTGATCTGCTGAGCTCTGGAAGTGCCAGATACTGAGATACAGCCGGGGTTCTCCCCTCCAACCTTTGCCAAGCCCAGGACACAGGGAGAGCCCTGAGCTGATGCTGCCTGTGTATCCCTTGGGCTTCCAATCCACCGGGTTGCTGTGGGGGCTATAGGGGATGTATTCCCAGGACACAGGGGTGGAAGTTGCCCAGGGAAAGTGTCCAGGAGAGCACAGGCAGGGGAGGTGGCTGGAGCCAGCTCTGGGGAGTGAATGAGCAGCACAAGGTGCTCCAAGGCTTGTTGGAATCCCTTCTAGCTGCTCGGGATTGCCCCGGGCATGGGGAATCTCCCTTTTCCTACAACTCCTGTGCAATCCACAGCAGGTGCCATGGGTGGAGCAGTGCTGATGGCCCGTCAGACCCTTCCCCAAGGCCTTCCATCCTGATCCTCGTGGGAATTCCCTGCCACCCACCAGCTCCCCTTCTCATTTACATACAGCTGCTGTTCAAACGGGCTTTCTGGAATGGAGAGCTCCTGCAGCAGTTTGGAGTGGAAGAGCATGTGCAAACCTGCCAGGATGGGCTGCCCGTGAGGCAAACGCGTTTCTCCAAGGATTCTTCATTCCCTGGCTCACCACCGCGATCACCCAGAGCTGTGGGAGCCCTGGAATGGATGCTGACTCCCTCTTCCTCTCTGTGGAGCAAAGCTGTTCCCAGGGCTCCTGCCTGGCCACCGCCACAGTGTCCAGGGCACATTTGAAGCCAGAGTCCAGCCTGAAAATCGGGATGGCCCAAGGTGGAGCAGGAAGCTCCTGGCTCACATCCATGGCTCAGCTGTGCCCACTGGGTCCCCTCCTGTCCAGGGCTGTGTCCCCTCTGTGGGATGAAGGCTCTCATGAGGAGCAAGAGGCAGTGCAAAGAGCTTGGAGGGGCCCTGTTCCCAGGCTGAGGAGCAAGGACAGGCACCAGGGCTCAGCAATCCAGCACAACATTCCCCAAGCCCACGGAATGTTTCAAGCAAATGAAAAGCTGTCCAGGGAAGGGCTTGCCTGGGAACCCAGGAGCAGTTTAGGAACACAGGAACACGGGTGAGGGTGGGTCATGCCTCACTCTACCTCAGAGTGGAGAAGCAAAGAGGCACCTTTGGCCACCCCAGGAGGACTCACACATCCCAGGATGGGATGTGCTCACAGGGAGGCTGCAGGAACTCAAGCCAAGCCTTCCCCAAGGATGGGGGAGGACGTGGGCTGCCAGGGTTTGTCTGGGAGATCAGGAGCAGGAGCAGCCCTGGGATTCAGGGGAAGAATGTGTCTGTTGTTTGGTTTTTCAGTCATAGGTTCTGGGTTGTGGCTAAATCCTGTCTGCAAAGTGCTGAGCCTGCTGCGAGAGCTGGGGGCAGCCTGTGCCTGGGGGCAGGCAGGGAAACCCACAGCACATTCCTGCTCCCCGGGCTCCCTGTGCTCCTTCTGCTCGGCAGCACTGCTCCGCAGCTCCGGAGGGAATTGCAGCAGGGACAGGACCCGGGAGCCCCAGGGAATGTGGTCCCAGCAGGTTTCCTTGGACACTGGGGACAGACCCACAGCAGGAGCAGAGCCCAACACCTCCCCAGCATCACTCCTGGGGTGGGGAACCTGGAGCCTGAGCTCACACTTCCAGCACACTTCAACTGATTTTGGAAGTCCACCTGGAGACACAGGAACTCTCTTCCCAGTTTTCAGAGAGTGCTGAGCCAAAACACCTGTAAAACCAGCCCTGCTGGGGCTGGGATGCTGCAGGCAGAGCCCCGCTGCTCCCAGGAGGCGGCAGAAGGTTGATATGTTTTTAAGTGGGGATATCATTGATATGTTTTTAATTGGGATATCATTTCTAAGCCTGAATCAACTCTCTCATTTTCCTGGGGACCTCAGTAGTGACATTTTGACTGCACATTTTTTGGAAGAGCTCAAGCAGCTGGGAGGATGTGAGCCAGACAAGGCCCATGCAGGAAGGCAGCCAGGTGTGTCACAGGGCCCTGGGGAGGGGGACAGCCCTGCCCAGCCTTGTCCAGCAGCCACAGGGCACCCCTGTCCTGGTGGGACAGCTGAAGTGACCCATCCTCCCTTTGCTCCCGAGAGGCACCTCTGGGGGGCCCAGAGGAATCATGGCTTCATCCCAGCCCATCCCAGCTGTGGGACATGATGGAGAGGGGAGGAGATGACCCAGGCTCATGCTGGAGTTGCTGTGGTCCTCCTTGCACAGCACCTGCGAGTCCAAGGAGGAATGCAAGGAGCTCTGAGAGCTGGAGAGGGCAGGAGGTTCCCTGGGAATGGGGGTTGTGCATTTCTCCAGAGGGGTCTCCAGGGTCATTCCCTATTGCACAAGAGCTGTTTTAGCCAAGCCACCCTGGATATGGACACCTCCCAGGCCAGGACACCTCCCTCTGCTGGGACACAGCTGCCTTCAGGTCCTGGTCTGTTTTGGAAAGGGTCAGATCCTCACTCCCACCGAGCTCCCCGGGCTGGGACAGCCAGGCTCGGTCAGGGTGGAGCAGCTGTGCCACCTCCCATCTCTGAACTCCCCACACAAAAGGCCACGTTTGCTTTTGCAGCTTTTCCCGAGGGACACGCACAGCAGGGTGCTGGATCCCTGCTCAGGCTGCAGCTCAGCCCCTTGGCCCCACACAGAGAAATTCCACCAGGCAGAAAATCCCCAGCAAAAGACTCAGGGAGCCGTCACTTCTTAGAAACTCTGTCCAGGGCCCTGGTCCTCTCTTTCCTCATCTTCCAGAAGTCTTGCAACAGATCAGGGGATTTTCCCAGCACAGCACTCCAGCTCCCAGGCTGAAGTGCTCTGCTTGTGCTTTTGTCTCTCCTCTCCTCTCCTCGCGTGTGGGATTGCACAGCTGAGGCTGGGAAATGCAGGTGGGTGCTGAGGGCACTGTCTTTGACCTGGCATTTCCAGGAACAGTGGTTAAATTGTCCAGTTTTGGCTTCACTTCCTTGAGTTTTTCACCTCCTCTGGTCTCCAGGCATTTGGGATCCTCCCCGCCCACCCTGGTTCCCAGCAGCCCTGGGGCAGGGTCCGGGGCAGGATGGATGGCAGGCAGGGAGGGCTGGAGGACACCCAGGCTGTCCCACAGCTTTTAGGAAAATGCATGATTTGAGGTACAATTCCTGGTCCCTCCATCCTCACCCAGCAGTATCCAAGCAGAGTGTACAGATCCACAGCTGGCCTGGAGCCAGTGATCCCCTCTGCAGTGGGAAGGACCTCCAGGGGTTGTGTTACCCCAGGACAGAAAGGGACAGAGCAGTCTGTGCTGCAGCATCCCTGTCCAGGGTCCTGGGTGCCCTGCAGGGACAGAGGGCACAAGGACAGGCTTCCCTGGGCTCGACCACAGCTTGAAATTGTCCCCAAGGTACCCAGCGTGTCTCCTCTGGGACTGCTGGGGGGGATCCACCCTGCTCCAAATCCTGTGTCCTCCCGGGGTCTGGAGAAGCCAGGCAAGGAGCAGGGGAGGGGCTGTCTGAGGTGACACCTGTGTCACCAGTGACAACCCAGCTGTCCCTGTGCCCCCAGGCAGCCTGGCCTGCAGGTCAGCTGCTCCTGCAGGGAGCATTCCTGCTCCATGCAGAGCCAGTCGCTCACAGTCTGTGGGGAGGGAATTTGCCTCCACATTTCCCTGCTGCTGGGAAGAGAGTTCATCTGAAATAGTGCAGGTAGAAATCCTCACTGAGGGTGGCATCCTTGCCCAGGGCCTGCTCCAGCTCCGTGGTGCAGGAGGCACCAGAGGAAATATTTGCCCCTGGCTCATTGCGTCAGGGAAAGTGCTCAGGTGAGCCCAGGTGAGGACATGGTCATGGCCCAGACACCCCCTGCTCCAGAGGTTTGTCACGGGAGGGGGAAAAAAGGAAGGGGCTCACTGCTGTTCAGGGGCATCAGAGGGAAACTTGGAGCTAAAAGCCCCCATGAGCTCAGACTGTGCCATGGCTCTCCAAAGCCCAGCTAAGCTGTGCAGGTAGGAAAAGGAGGTTGGCTCCAGCAGTTCCTCTGGAGCACAGCAGCTTCGGAAAGCAGAGGCTGGGTGTGAGGGCTCCACCAGCTGAGCTCTGCCCCGACCAGGAGCTGTTCCCCACATCTGTCTTTGTGACGGGAGGGGACAAAGAAACCAGGGCAGAAGCAAAACAATCACTGCCCCACCCAGGTTCCTCCCATCCGAGGGACAGGAGAGAGGCATCTCTTGGCACTGCAGTTCTTTTCCACCCCTTGGGAAGGGCTCTGGCACAACACTGCAGAACCCAGAGCAGTGCCAGGCCCTGCTGGGTGGGTGGGAGCAGGCTGCTTGTCCCAGCTCCACGCCAGCACCGTGCTCAGCTCAGGAGAGGATTTGGCTCTCCCACCCCATGGACCATTGATATCCCACCTGAGGGTGGCTCTGGCCCTGGGCTTGGACACTTCTCCTCTGCAGTATCAGCTCAGCCTGGGCAGTCTGGCCCAGAGCAGGGACTGTCCATGAGTGGCACCGGACCCCTGGTGCCTCCTCAGCATTGCTGAGGGAGCTGACAAACACAGACCCCTGCCCCGCCCAGGGCCTTTTCCTCACTGCAGCTCTGCCATTTGAAAGAAATCCCAGGTGGAATCAGCCCAAAAACCTCAGACACCCCAGGGCAGACACAACACAAGAGGTGGTTGAAAGGATGGTCCTACAGCAGAGAGGGGAAAATCCACCACAGGATCCCAAACAGCTCCAGAGTCTTGGAAAGCTGCAAGATGGGAAATGAAAAGGAGATGCAAGTGAAGAGGGTGTGCTGGACCTTCTGCTATTAAATAGCAAAGCAAAGCCAACCAGGCAGTGTTTCCATTCCTCTCAGTGTCCTGCTCATTAGGCTGGGCTTTTCCTCCCAAACTGGGATGAAAATAGGACTTACTGCTGCAAAAAAAATAGGACTTATTGCTTTATCTCACATTTTTCCATTTACAGAAAAGTGTTGAGACTCACGGATGCTGAGCTGGTTAAAAACAAACCATCCCTGACGCCCTTCCCCAGAAGAGGGGCTTTGAGTGGGGTGTGCATGGTCCCTTCACGGTGCTCCTGCAGCACCTGTGGCTCCCAAGGGACTCCACAGGTGTAACTGAGGCAGACTGGAGAGCATCAGGAGAGGGAATTAATTGTACCCCTCTATGTGGCACTTGTGGGGGCACTTCTGTGTTAACTGTGTGCGATTTTGGGAGCCCCAAGCACAAGAACAACACTGACACAGGGGAGAGGGCCCAGTGGTGAGGCTCTGAGAAGGTCTGGGATGTGGAGCTCTGGATGTCTCAGGAGAGGCTGGAAAGCTGGGTTACCTTAGACTGGAGCAGGTGAGGGAGGGGTCTGCTGCCCATCTGTCCTCACACCCCTAATGGAGTGCACAGAGACAACAGTGATGATCTCTTTAGGGACGTTAACAGCCAAGGGACAAGAGGCACCAGACACAAGCCACAAAGACAGAATTTCTAGTGAGATTTCACAAAAAATCCCTCTCAGCATGAGGGTGGCCTCACCCTGGAATAGGGACCCAGCGAGGCTGAGGAATCTCCATTCTTGGGGGTGCCCTGAGCACAGCCCTCAGCTTCCTGATCTGTGCTGGCACCACTGGAGCAGGCGTTGGGCCTCCAGAGGTGCCTCTGAACCCGAGATCTTGTGTTTGAGAGCACCAGCCTTGCTCAGGGGAGCTCTGAAGGCCTCTCCTTCCGACTTCTGTGGCCTGTGAACCTCCCAGAGGCCAGGATTCACAGGGGGACAGCAGAATTCCTCTCTGGGAGCTCCCAACAGCCTTAGGGTGGAAGGGTCCAGCTGGAAGGTGCCACCTCCCCTGGAGATTTGAGCCATGATTCCCTGGTGGTGGGACTGACTGCTGAGAGCCACAGCCCCAGAGCAGACCCTGGTCCTGAGACCAGCAAAGAGTCGGGTTTGTTCCCATGACTCCTCCTGGAGAAAAGGCTCAGGCCAAGAAGTCCCAGTGTCCTGCACGCTGGGCTACGGCCAAGCCCTTGCTCAGGCTCCCAACAGCTCTGCCCTGGGTGTCCACAGCTGCTCTGTGGTGTCTTTGCTCCCAGCAGCTGGTTCAGGCAAGGAATGGAGTGGGTTTTCATCCAGCCTTGCCAGGAGGTTGTGCCCAAGACCAAAAAGGGGTTGATCCTGGCTTTTATCTGTTTCCTAAACTCAGTCTCAAGCCAGGAGATGTGGCAACACTGGACTGCAGGGGCCTGTCGGGCAGACAAGGAAAAGACAGAGACTCAACAAGGGTGGGCAGTCAATACAGTCACATCCTCCCATCCTGCTCACATGTGGGATCTTCCTGGCCACCTGCAGATCCCCACGTCCCACACAGGGCTCTGCACGGCCCCGTCCCTCCCTGGGAGGGTTGGCATCACTCCACGGGGCAGCCAAGCCTGCACTGGCCTTGGAGCTGGGCTTTCCTCCCTGGAGCTGCCTCACAGCCTGGCCACAGCCAGGACTGACCCGGGGAGGGAGGGATGGTCACTGGCCGGGCACCTCCTCACTGGAGTCAGGAGCTGTCTGTGATGGCAGAGACAGAGTCTGAATGCACAGCGTCACAGCAGGAACTGCTTCCAGCTGAGAAAAGCCTCTTTGCAGATCCAGGAGACAGGAAACATCTGCATTGTCACAGCTGGCGGGTGCTCTGCAAACACAGGATACATCCACAAACAGCCGATCTCCCCCGCGCCAGCACTGTGCTCAGGTGGGACAGGAGCAGCTCCACCAGCCCTGCTCCAGCTCCCCCAGCCCCTCTCCGGCTCCAGCAGCCCCTCTCTGGCTCCCCCAGCCCCGCTCCAGCTCCACCAGCTCCTCTCCAGCTCCATCATCCCCTCTCCAGCTCCTCCAGCCCTGCTCCAGCTCCCCCAGCCCCTCTCCGGCTCCAGCAGCCCCTCTCTGGCTCCACCAGCTCCTCTCCAGCTCCATCATCCCCTCTCCAGCTCCACCAGCCCTCCTCCAGCTCCACCCGCCCCTCTCTGGCTCCACCAGCGCCTCTCCAGCTCCAGCGGCCCCGCTCCAGCTCCACCAGCCCTCCTCCAGCTCCACCCGCCCCTCTCTGGCTCCACCAGCGCCTCTCCAGCTCCAGCGGCCCCGCTCCAGCTCCACCAGCCCTCCTCCAGCTCCACCCGCCCCTCTCTGGCTCCACCAGCGCCTCTCCAGCTCCAGCGGCCCCGCTCCAGCTCCACCAGCCCTCCTCCAGCTCCACCCGCCCCTCTCTGGCTCCACCAGCGCCTCTCCAGCTCCAGCGGCCCCGCTCCAGCTCCACCAGCCCTCCTCCAGCTCCACCCGCCCCTCTCTGGCTCCACCAGCGCCTCTCCAGCTCCAGCGGCCCCGCTCCAGCTCCACCAGCCCTCCTCCAGCTCCACCAGCCCCTCTCCAGCTCCAGCTCCACCAGTTCCACTCCAGTGTCTCACCCTGGAGCCACACCAGCCTTGGCCAGGGGGTCTGGCAGAGGGGCAGCTCCACGCTGGGACCAGCTCCCCAATGTGCCGCTGCAGGGTATGGGGCTGCCCAGGCTCAGGGTGCTCCCTGTGGCCTGGCATGCTCAAAATTGGGCAGATTTGGGTTCTGCAGCTGATTCCTTTCCTGGGGGACGTGGTTGATGATGCACAGGGAGTGGAGAGGTGGACAGAGGTCCCCACTGCTCCGATGTGGCCTCACTGTCAGTGTCACACAGCCCTGAGAGCCCTGCCCCGGCTGTTTTGTGTCACAAAGGAGACAGCAAACGCTGGTACAACCCACCCCAGACCTGACATGATGTTCACAAAAGGCTTTGCACTTGTTTTCTTCCTTGGACTTGCTTTTAGCTTGCAAGGAGCAGAAGAACATGATTCCACCACTAAGCCCCATCACAAATGTCTCTTTTTTCTCTAAAGACTGTTCCTGTATCTTTAATGCTACCTGGAAATCCATCAGACAGGGAGGTTTGCTTATGGAGACTCCATGGCAAAGGGAAATGGGATAAGGGAAGTGAACAGCAAAGTTTTCCTGAACACATCACGTTTCAGGCTCTGCTTTCCCCAGTATTCCTGCAATGGTTAAAAGGACTTTTGAAGGGATTGTTCATCTCAACACAAAGCAAAGCTGATGTCTGCACCAAGCACAAACCACCTGGCCTGCTGGTCACCTGCCATTGTGGGACCAGCACTTTGCATCCTCTGGGCTGGGTTTCCCCATCCCAGCTCAGGGTGCTCCCTCTCAGCCATCCCTGGGGATGCTCCAGGTTTGAGCTCCCCATCCTGGACACTCTGTCCACTCCGCAGAGGTGCAGCAGGGGGTGGGTATGTAGCATGTGCACTTCAGCCTCCTCACAGCTACATGGAGGCCTCTCCGTGCTAAACTAAATTAACCTTGAAAAATTCATTTCACAAACGACTGCAGCAATTAGCTGCTTTTAATGAGCTGCCTCACTCAGGCTGATGTCTGGAGGTCCTGGAGGAAATCAGTATCTGCTGCACATGCCCCTGACAGCCGATGGCTGATAGGAAGTGGCAGCTCCTTCCCACCTGCTTCCCAGTGAGGAATTCCCACGTTTGTGGCTCCAGTTTTCTGCACACAGCTTTATAAGTCCAAGTGCTTCAAGGAAGACTCCTGAGCCTAAAGCTTTGCTGCTGCACCACTGATTGTCAGGGAAGAGGAACGCCCTTTTCTATCAGCTGATGGGGAAGCACAGAGCATTTTGGTGTCAAATCCACAGGGAAAGGGCAAAGGAATAGTGTCGGAGCTGTCCTGGGGCAGGGGTGTGCAGCAGCTCCCTGGCTGTGCTGCAGTGCTGACCACGTTTGAGGGGGTCCAGCCCTCAAGCCCTGCCCCAGCCCTGCAGGACCCGGTGCTGTGACATCCCAAGGGAATTGCCCAGGTGGGCTGGGATGGGGCTGGCTCAGAGCAGACTCCCTGCCCACCCTGGCTGCTTCCAGCCCTCAGCTCCTGCCAAGGTGGATCAGCTTCCCTGGGACATCCCACACTCTCCAGGGGCTCTGCCCTGCTGGAAGATTCTCTTCCACCCCGCAGCTGAGGCTGTGGTGCCGAGAGGAAGCAGCAGCCTTGGTGCTGGAGGTGTGGAGGGGGCTCCCCACGGAGCCCTGCAGAACACGTGCACCCCTCCCTGCCCGGAGGGATGCAAAGCACCTGCTCCCTGCAGGGACCTGCAGTGGTTTGGGATTGCAGGGGATCCCAGGCTGTCCCTGCTGGGACATCCCATCCATCAGCGAGCTGCAAACACCTGGGACATGCCTCCTTCCTGGGAGGAGCCGAGCCACAACACCCCCTGGATGCAGGGATTCAGGGATTCAGGAGCCTGTGCAGCCCCTGGCCCTGCTCTGTGATTCATCTAAATCCACTTGCAGGCTGCAGAGCAGCTCAGTCGGATGCCGGACCAGATGTTTGGCTCATCTCCCCCTGCCTGGGGCTGCAGCTCCCACGCTGCACTTCCCTGCCTGCTCCATCCCTGCTTCCCACCGCGGCCCCAGGACGTGCCTTCGGAGGGAGCTGTGACTTCCCAGTGCTCAGAATCAAATCCTGCCCCCAGACAGGGCTCAGCTGCGGGGGGCCCTGCCCTGCCCCAGGTGCTGTGTTGTGCCCTGGGCTCACACGCAGTGACATTGTTCAGGTGCCAGCCCCTGACCTGTGGCTGTGAGGTTTGCTTTGACAAAAGCCCTCCAGGAGCCCCAACCTGCATTTCACTGTTTGCAGGCCCAGGTTAGACCAGGTTAGATTTCTTGAGATGCCTCTGATTCTTGCTCTGGGTCTCCCTTCTCGCTGTGGCTTAAAGCAAACACTACTAAATCTAATGTGGATTTTTTCAAGTGTAGCCTTCTCTGGTGTGTGACCTGGACTCAACACAAAGGCTCTCAATGTTCTGTTTTAAAAGCTATAGCCCCATAAAACATCTCCTGTAACAAAACCTCAAAACAGATTAATATTTACTCATTAACCACTGGAAGAACACCAATGTTTTTATTTTATTTTATTTTATTTTATTTTATTTTATTTTATTTTATTTTATTTTAATTTCCCCTGGTGCAGTTTGCTCAGCTGTGAGAAGTCCCTGCTCTGAGTTTACAGCTAAGATGGTCCATATGGAATAGTGGACACCCAGCTATTCCTACCAGGCATTCCATGAGCAGTGACACTGCATCTGGCTGTGGCATTTAGACAGATCTCCCACTGAAACATCCCTAACAGTGTCCATCCACAGGTATCACTGCAGCAGCAGCAGAGGACAAAACTACCACGTGTCAGGGGGAGCTTCTCTCTCAAATCCCCACGCAGTTGTCACCTATAAACTTGAAAGTAGTGCCATCAAAACCAGATCCCTCCAGCACGGGGCAAACCTGGATGTAATTGAGCCTTGGAATCTGCTGCAGTGTCCAATTTTTGTGCCAGAAGTGTCAGAGAAACAAGAAAAGCTGTGGCAGGATGTTTTAGGTTTTTGGTGTGATTCAGTGAGCTGCATGAAAAAAAATTGCACAGCAATTTGAAATGTACCAAGCCAGAATCCAATCCATTTGTTTTTCCAAAGCTTTGTCATTTCCTGGGCAGTATCATTAAAGAGGGATTAAAGTGTTCCAAACCACTCCAATTGGGGTAGATTTTGCAATACACCCCAGAGCTCTTTCTAAGTATTGCACGTGCTTGGCAAGCAGAGCGCTCTGAAAAAGCACAAATCCTTCTAGATTTGGCATTTTCTGCTCAGATCTACTTTTCAGGAGTTGTTTGCCCACTGCACCACTTCCCGGCCCTTTGGATGCTGTGGCCTCAGGTGCTCAGGATGGCTGAACCCAAAAGGGATGGGAAAGCCACGGAGGCTGGAGCAGTACGTCTGAAAGTAGCTGTTATCCCTGGAAATAGCTCAGCTGCTGTGCTTGGAGAGACCTGCAGCTCTCCTGCCTCTGCCCCAAGTCCTCCTGGGCTGGAAATGAGCCAGCCAAGCCTTGATCCAGGCGTGGTCCAGCACATCTTTCCTGCAGTTTGACGTGCCCGGAGCCCAGGCTGGTCCCGGCCTGGTGGGGACCCTCAGGTGACCCCACTGGGTGCACCCAGCTGGGGAGGGGCTCCCCAGAACCAACCCTTCCCAACACCCCCACGGTGTCCGAGCTGCCGCGGGCTCAGGGCTGCTCCCCAGGCCAGGCCCTGCCGCTCCCAGCTGCAAAGACCCTCCTGGAGGGAGGCTCCCCGTCCCCTGGGGTGCAGCACAGTGGGACCCTCATGTCCCACCCTCGTGTCCCACCCTGGCCCTGCAGTCCCACCCACAGCCCTGCTGATCCCGAGGCCTCCAGGCCTACGCTGCATTGCAGGATCAGGCTCCTACCTCAAATAACCTCTGAGACATGAGGTTTTTTTTTTTCTTTGTGCTTTTTTTCAGTGTCTGGCAGGGAAGCTGAGCTCACACTGGTGACTTTCTCTTGATGGCAGCCTAAATGTGGGTCTGGTCTCTCCTTTCCCAGATTTTCTTGCAGGAATAAACCATTTTTGACATTTTAATGTCTCTGTTGAGGCTGGTAGGAAGTGATCAGTATATTCTAGCTGACTAGAGGCAGCAGACAGGCAGACAGGGAAACAGCAGAATAGTTTATACCTCTGCAATAAAAGTGTTTTTACAAACATTTACAAAGCAATTCTCCCTTGCGTTTTTCTGGATTTTGTATTTTCCTGTCATAAAAAAAAATAATTTGTGCCCTTTTTGACAATAAATATGACTTACTAATGATTTAGGCTCTGAGCTGCTTTTCTGGTCAGGGTGGTCCCTCACTCAGGCACCAGAGACACCCTGCTCTAGTCTAGATGCTCCAGACGTAAATACAAGTGAATTTGCCCCAAGATTACCCAAATACATCCACCCCAAGTCTCCTGGCGTCCCAGATGTCCATGAGACCTCTTGTTTCCCCGGCATTCCCAGGGCCAGCAGCTCCACAATGTGCAGGTCCCAGTGGGCCTCTCCGAAGGTCACGCTGGCTGGTGGGCCCCGGCAGCGTGACGGCTCCAGGAGCCACCCCTGCAAGGGGCACTCGCTCCCGGAGAGCAGAGCCAGGCTGCCGGAGTGCAGTGACCCCCTGAGCCATCCTGGGGGGGCTTCAGGTCCGGGAGAAGGCAGGGCTCAGAAATGAGCTGCTGTAGTGTCTGACACCTCAGACACCCCAAGCACGGAGGCTGGGGTGGGATGGGATGGGATGGGATGGGATGGCTCTGCCTGGCCACAGGAACAAGCCAAGGGCTCCGGGTTACACAGAGTGCAGATAAATCCTCCTGGGTGTTGCAGCCCCCCATACCGTGTGTGTGCCCCAGCAGCATCCCCGCCTTGGTCCTGCAGAGCTTCCAGCACATTCTTCAGGATTTAATCATCCTGGGGGTGGGGGTAGGTTCCCAGAGCAGCGAGGGAGCTGGGAAGGGAGGAGAGGAGGGGAGGGGAGAGGGGCCACGCTGTTTTGGGCACCCTGCTTGGCCCTGGCTGAGTTATTTATAAGGGCTGAGGTCAGGATCGCTGGATCAAACACCCTCATTTCTGCTGCGAGTGCAAACGGATCCAGGGCTCCAGGGCTCTGAGATCAACCTCCAAATACAGCCTGGTCCCTGGAGGCACCGAGCCACCAGCCAGCCCGGGATCAGCACCTCCTGCTCCTGCACAAAGGGGCCTTAGAGACAGCTCGGGATTAGAGCAGCTCCCGGGCAGCGGGACAGGAGCCTCGGCGCCCAGCGCCCCCACAGTCCTGCCCAGAGGCATGGAAATTCCATTCCCCAAATGATTTTCTTGATGGTTCCCTTCCTGGAGGAGGGGATGGGAGATCCACATCCCTTTGATCCAGTTGGGCCTTGGCCATTTGTCCATCCCTGTGGGAAGGGGCTCCCTGCCCTGCTCCATTCCAGCTCGGAGGCTTCAGGGGGCTGACCCAGCCTCTCCCAGCACCATGGCAGCTCCAGGCAGATCCCCTGGTGAATTCCAAGCACACTGGGCAGTGAGATTCCCTGCTCCCACCCTCCCAGTCATCTGCTGTGCCCAGGAAGAGGCGGGTGTGGGGTGAGATGAAGCAGAACCGAGGCGCTGCGTTATCTCCGGCTGGTGCTTATCAAGGGCTGATGTTGCACAGCCCGGCCAACAAACATCACCAGGGATCTGTGGGAAAAATGGGATCCACATGGCAATTCACACTCCAACTGCTGCCTTATCTCCTGGAAGCATTATCTCATGCAAGTTTGAGCTGGAGCTATTTTCTTGTCAACTGAGTAAAAATGTGTCAGTTTTATATTTATATATTAGGCCACAATCCCATGGGAAATTAATTTGCCCAACAGCAGAAATTCTGTCATCGCAGGCATCAGTCAGTCTGGGAACGGGGATCTCCAGACCAGGGCTCTGAAATCAGGGGAATGGCTTAAAATAATAACCACGGGAGGATGTGGGAGACTGAGCAAATTGCAACAGCTCCTTCCTGACTGCAAGCGTATTTTGGGGCATTTTGTGGCTGATACAGAAATGCAGAGCCAGGGGCTTGGTGTGACCCCTGTCTCGGTGAGTTCCCCATGGGAAGGAAGGGTCTCAGCCCACACACGCCGTGGAATTGGGAGGGTGGTCCCCATTCTGCCCCTGCCCCTGGCACTGGACAGGCTGGGGCTGAATCTCCCGGATCTCCCTGCAGACCCCGGGCAGGGACTGCGGATCCTGGGCATTGCCACATCCCCACCACCTGTGGCATGGCAGCTCTGGGTGCCCCAGGAAGCCTCATCCCACCCTTCACTGGGGCTCCCACCCTCAGGCCAGCTGGGTCTGGGAGCCAGAGGGATCATCTGGCCCCACTGGGACCACTTGGTGGGGGGCACAGAGACCCCCTTCCCTTTGGGGGCAGCTCTCCTGTGGCACTGTCACTGCCTTTCTCTGCTTCCCAGCTTTGCAAAGAAATTGCACTTCTTTCTCCAAATCCACAGGCTTCCTTTGAGCCTCAAAATGTTCTTTTCAGCCTCAAAGTGTTCCTGGAAGCTCTTATCCTCCCCTCCCTGCTCGGGCCATGCAGAGCACACGGGCTGGGCTTGAGCACCTTTATCTCTCCAGTTAATAACAGAGCCGAACCCTCCAGGTGCCATGAATAAATTCTGTTTTCTCATGGAGACACTCCCACCATTGAAAGCACCCAGGCTGGGTTGGCACAATCCTGATTTAGAGCCAAAAACACCAAGGCCACGCCAGCCTCTTCTTCTCCCCTTTTTTAATTTTGAAGAGCAAACCCATTCCGGGCGCTGATGGGGATTGATCTGGGGCAGGCTGGGATGGGCTGATGCTCCCACAGATAACGGGGCTCGGGGGGACCCCTGAGCTGCAGTTTCACACGGTGGAGGGAGCCTGGCAGGAGCACGAGGCCGGAGCGGAGCTGGGAAGTGCAATCCCGAGCGGCTCCAAGGCTGACGTCAGAGCAGCCTGGATCTGGCTTCCTCACCACATACCTAATTTTCCCATATAAGGCCAAGGAGAGCAATAACTCTCCTGGCAAGCAGATCAATAAAAACAGATGGTGGGCTTACAATTAGAGATTAAGCACATACCAATCCAGAACAAACAGGCCATAAATCATACGTGAAGGAGGGTATTTATAGTTTAGATCACATTCCTTAATTAATTCAAAATGGCCCAGAAAAGAAAATATTACAAAAGTGCTCTTTTTCTGCTTTGTTCCTGCCTTGCTTTTGCAAAACTGCATTCTTTCCTTGGGGGGTGCAGGGGATGGGGCAGGCACAGGACAGACCGGGGAAGGGAAGCGAAGGCTGGAGTCTGGAAATAGCCATGGAGCAGGAGAACCTGGGTGAGCACACGGGGTTTGGTGGGGTGCAGGGACAGGGCTGGAGCTCAGCTGAGCCCTGGATTTGTCTGCACACTCCTGGGGTGTCGGTTTGCACCCCCACAATTGTCCCTGGGGTGGGTGGGACAGGACAAGGGACCTCTGAGATGAAGGTGCAGGGGGTTCCCACACGTGACAGTCAGCACATCAAGACTTAGCACAAATCTTGCCAACAGGGCTTGGACCTGTAGAGCCATGGCCAAACATGTTCTTCATGCAGCAATTACTGCACTAAATTGACTTTCTCTCTAAAATGATGAGAAGCTCCTCGTTCTTGGGGGCGCTGCCAGGCTGGAGGCAAACACAGAGAGAGAAAACACCCAGCAAAACTCAGTAATTCTGAAAATGTACCTGGGCCAAACTGTGGATGAAGCATCCCAGGCTTTGCAAAGCACCTCTGTGACTCCAGCCCAGGCCTCTAGGATAGTTAGGAATTATTAATTTAAATGGGAAAAAGGTACTTAAGGCCTCTGGGCAGTCCAGACTCCAGCCAGCCCCATCCAACAGCAAGTCTTGCTCTGAACTCCTGACACCGGGTGGAAGATGGAGAGGTTTCCTCTTTGTGAACACAAAAACTTCTCCAGCTGACTGTGGGAAGTGCTGTGTTGAGCAGAGGATGGGGATGGAAGGGTTACTGCTGCCCAGAGAGGGATGTCTCCCCTCCCTGCCTCCTCCTCCTCTGCCCTCCACCCTCTCTCCCAGTGCATCTCCCAGGGGTTTGCCGACCCTGCAGAGAACTCTCCACACCTTTGCTGGCAGGGCTGGTCTCCTGCCAGGCTCACGGTTGGACTTCCCTGGCAAACTGGGAAGCTGGCACGAGAAGGCTGTATCAGCCAGAGCTGAAATTGGCCTGTCCTGGACCAGAGGTGGTGGAAATCTGCATTCATCTGCATGAAGTGACCCCGTTAGCACAGCCCAACCCAGGGACATCACAGGGGGTGACCCCGCGGGACAAAAGGGCTCTCCCCAGCACAGGAGGTTGTGCCGAGAGGACCCAAAAAGCTCAGGCTTATTTAGAATCACAGAATCATTAGGGTGGAAAAAGACCTCCAAGTTCATCAAGTCCAACCTTTGCCATTAAACCATATCACAAAGTGCCACATTCCCTTGTTTTTTGAACAATTACAGGGATATGACTCCACCACTTCCCTGGGGAGCCTATTCCAGCGCTTGGCCACTCTTTCAGCGAATACATTTTTCCTAATATCCAACCTGAACCTCCCCGGTGCAACCACTTCCCCTTGCCCTGTCACCGGTTGCTGGAGAACAGCCCGACCCGCACCTTGCCACAACCTCCTTTCAGGGAGCTGAGAAAGTCCCTCACGGGACAGGGCTGGTTGAAATCTCATTTTCCCCCTCCTCCCGCCTCGTTCCGTGTACCGGGGCTGCGGGTGGGCAGTGCCCACCCCGAGTGCCCGACGGCTGTGCAGGCTGCACCGGCACCGCTTTCCTCGTGTCCTTGCACAGCTCTGCGGCTCCTGGCTGTGTGCGGGGTGCCGGCTGCAGAGCACGAGAAGCAGCCCCAGCTGTGACCCACGGCTCCGGACAGCGATCCCAGGCGTTCCCGCATTCCCTGCCGGGCAGGGCTGAGCAGCCCCGGGAGCAGCTCGGTCGCTGCCCTTATCTCACCGATCTGTTGACAAGAAAGGCTTGTGCAATAAATCAGGACTCCAGATCATGGGGCTGTGCCCCCCTGCACTCTGCTGCTGGGGCAGCCCAGCCTCAGTGCGGTGACATTCCAGACATTCCAGACCCGCAGGAGCGGCGGGGCCACTGCGGCCGTGCCGGGGCCACTGCGGCCGTGCCGGGGCCACCGGTGCCACCGAGGTGGCTTCGCCCCAGGGACACCTTTCAGCTCCTGCATCCCAGGGGCTGCACCGTGAACACACCGAGGAGCAGGCACAGGACCCCCAGAGCAGTGCCGGGACTTTCCACGGGCAGCCAGGATGAAAGGAGCGGGACCTTTCCCAGGACCCGTTTAATTCACCAGCAAGGCTGTCACCCCTGCTCCACCGTGTGTTGGTAGCACCTTCTGGGGCTTTCTTCCAGCAGAGATAAAGCCCAGAACTGCTAAATTTTGTTTGCTGCTTTCAGGGCAGTCAACCCCTGGCTGTCTCCAGCTGCCCCATCAGCTCCCCAGCACTGCACTCATCTCTCTCTCACACACACTTCTCCAGCAATAAAATGCACCGAAAGATGCCTCTGTGTTTTTGTTGGATTGAGGTGGAAGCAAATTTGTCCTTAAGAAAACTCTTTGGGAATAATGGTTTAACTTCTCTTTTTGGGGATCTTACCAACGGTTTAACATTTTTGCCTCCAACACCGTTTCATGCCCTGCACCATATTTTTGCTATTTCCATTCTTCTATCCAGAGCAAAAGGCACATTGAAATCTTTCCTGCAAAGCATTCACAAATGTTTAAACTACAGAGGAGATTCAAAGATACAAAGTCCCTGTGGCCTTGGAGCCAAAGCTGTCCCTGGCTGTGCTGGGTGCTGTGCTCTGCCCAGAGAGCCTCTGCCAGGGGAAATAAAGGTGAACGTGGTGTATTTTATAACAGGAAAATGGGGCCACGGGAGGTGTCCACGGTTTTGTAGGGTGTCACACTGCTGAGACCCTGGATGCACCCTGGGTGTAGCTGGATGACAGCAGGATGGACTCAGGGATGACGTCTTTGCAGTTCCATTGCCATCCCAGCTCATTCCTTCTGTCTGGAGGTGGGATAACTGCGGAGTGAGAGCTGTGGCAATCCCCTCCAGGCAATGTTTAGCAATCCCCAGCGCTGGGGATGCAGACGAGGTGTGAAGCTTTGCAGGTCCGTCTCCTTCCACGCCCCTGGAGTGATCCAGGCCCTGGTGATGCCTCAGCTCTGGATCTGTTCCCTGTTTCCAGCCTCCTCCACAGAATCCCCTGCGATGGCTTTCACTCAGGCAAACTTTGCTGAGGGAAATGCCACCCATCCCATCTTCATTAGTCACAGTCTTCCTCCAGTGTTTTGGGCACCTGCTGTCCCCAGGCTCAGACGAAGTTTCCTGGGGAATTCTGGCAGGGAGAGGCCATCCTGTGCTCTGGCTGTGGGGGCAGAGGAACCAGCTCTACGGTGTTGGTGCAACCACCCTGCCCAGCCCATCTCCCCCTNGTGCTCTGGCTGTGGGGGCAGAGGAACCAGCTCTACCCTGCCCAGCCCATCTCCCCCTCCAGCCCAACACGGAGTTATTCCCAGGCTGTGTTAATTCCACGGACACCATGGCAGCCAACACACAGGGATTAAACCCCAGCCCTCCAAATGAACCGTGTGAGCTGCAGTGGAGGGAGGAGGGAGCCAGGGCTGGGAGCTGGACACGCTCTGCAGCTGCTTGTGCTGCCCTGTGCTCGTGCGTCAGCCCCGGGCAGACAGACAGGAATATCAAAGGTGTCCAAACCAACAGGAGCTGTGAGCTGGTCCATGCCCAGCACACTTGCTGGTGGTGGCTGTCCACTTGCTCCCGGGGAGCAGCAGCCCCTATCTGGCTGCTTTCATCTGCTGTGAAATCACTCCAGGAATTCTCCCCTAGCACTTAGTCATCCTCCCCCTCCCTCCCGGAAAAAAAAAAGCTGTTTTGTCAGTAAATGCGATAAAAATCTCCCCTTCATCTAGATTCAAGGTGAAGTTAATCAAAATATTTACACAATCGTCACGATACTGCACAGCAGGGGTTTTGTGGTGTCCTGATTGCAGCAGGTGCCCCTCGAGCATCGCCCCCGCCCAGAGGAGGAAATCCCAAACTGGTCTCTGCAGCCCTGGTGCCCCGGGCACCTCACATTGTCCCCGTGGTGCTTCCCCATGGCCACAGTCCCTGTCCCACCCTGCAGTGCTGCCTGTGAGGAACTGTGTCTGTCGGCAGCTGGGAGCCTTGTGCATCCGTGGAAGTCTTGTACATCCATGGAAGTCCTGTACATCCATGGAACTGGGGCTGGGGGGAGAGTTCTCACTCACTGGGCTGGGTTGGAGCAATTAGAGGCAAAGCACATTAAAACCTGCAGCTCTGCACAGCACTGGACAGGACAGAGCCCGAGGGACCCTGGCACGGTCTGTCCAGCTGAGCGTGGGCAGCTCAGGGCTGGGGGTTCCATGGATCTGTGGATCTGCTCCTGCACTGCAGGAGGCTCCCCTGCCCCCCTGAGCCCCTGCCCACCTCGCTTAGGGTGTGTGGACACCTGGCAGGGTGGGAGTGGAATTGGGCAGGGTCCCCTGGGCAGGTGTGTGGGTGTTCCTCCCACCTGTGCTCACGGGGACAGATCAGAACGATGGAAAAGCCACATCCTGCCCAGGGGTGCTGGCAGGGAGCTCTCCCCGTGCTGCTCAGGAACAGTGACCCGCAGCCAGCCCAACCCTGGGCTGTCAGGGTGCCCAAGGGGACCTGCTTGTCCCCTCTGTGCCACCAGCCCTCTTACGATCCAGCAACTCCATCCATCCCGCCTCATCCCACCACACCCAGCAGCTCCCTGTACATTCCAACTCTTCACCACACCCAGCAGCTCCCTGTGCATCCCACTTCATCCCACCAGACCCACTGTCTGTCCGTCCCACCTTGTCCTACCCAAACCTCCAGTACCTCCCACAGGTGTTTGTTCCTTGCTGGATGAAATGCTGACCTGGTGGCCCCCTCCTCTCAGGTTTGCAGGAGGGCTTGGTAATTTTCTAGGTCACCCACCCAGAGAAGTGAACATGGGTTGCTCCTGCAACACCCTCCAGATGGACACCATTGTCTCCAGGTGGATGTGACCAGAGATTTTTAGGAAGCAGTGGCAAATCCTGGCTGAGATTGGACCAGGACCTTGCTTTGCCTTTGCTGACAGCTCACACACCTCGTGCTGCCCATGGCACCAGTTCTGACAACCCCTCAGCAGTTGGGAGCTGCCTGCACTGGCACCAGGGGTGATTTCACCGCGGGGCTCCAGCCTGGCTCCTCAGGTTGCACCCGTTTGTGGAGCTGTGGTAATGAAGATTAAATTCTATTTCCACTTTTCAGTACTTCCCTACATCAGCACTGATGGGTGGCCCAGCCCCTGCCTGGCCAGGTGAGCCACATCCACCCTCAGTGCTTTGCACTTGCATCCTCAGCAGCCGTGGTGGCTCTGGGAGGGCTTTCAGAAAGCTGAGAGTAAGGATCCAGAACAAGATCATCTTTTTGTTTGGTTTTGTTGTTTTTTTCAGGCAGTATAAAGAAACCTGTGCTACTTTGCTCCTGGAGATAAGCTTTTCCTGCGCTATTGTTCCAGGCTGTTTTCCTTGATGTGCTCTATTTTTGGCACATGCAATAAGCCCTCATGTCCTTCCCTATCTCTGTGTTCACTGGAGTTCAGTTGAAAATATTTCTGGCCTTTATCTTAGATTTTCCAGTGCTGAAGCAACACTATATATCCTCTAGACCATATTTTTGTCTTATGAATCACCAAGCTTTAAGCAAGCCCCTACTGCGTACAAAGAGCCCCTGCTGAAGAGCCAGCACTGCCGGGGCAGTGACCCAGCAGCCCCTCAGCTCCTCCCCGGCAGTAGCTCTGGCACTCACTCTGCATCCTGCCCGAGTCTAGACGAGTGTTTCTGATCCAGCAGAGAAGAATTAGCTCAAGCTCTGGACTTTGCTCCCACACACTTTTATCAAATGCTCTGGGAGTGCATTTGGAACCACTAAATCTTCTCCTATTAACAGCCCATTTGCAGACGGAAAAGGTATTTCTGCAGTCTTGAGGGGGCACTTTGTCAAGCAGGTGTCACTAATATTGGCTTTCTGGGAATAAAGACATTAAATATTCACGCTGCTTTCTCCTTCTCCGGGCATTTTGATGCTCCAAGACCACGCTGTGTTCTGGGCCCAACCATGCCATGGATATCAGTGTCCTGGGGTCTCACTGACCAGCAGCTCCTGGAGGCATTTGCTGCCCTGTGCAGGAGAACAGAAGGGAACTGTCTGTGGAGAAATCCCCCCTGGAAAGCTAAAGGGGGTCCCAGCTACTGCAGGGACATTGGAGGGATTCATGGCCCCTTGATGGTGCCCCCTCCCCAGTTCCTTTGCAGCTCTGATCTTGTATCTCCCAGGGAGGGGAACCTCAGGGCACGTTGTGGGCAGGCTGAGCTCACTCCTGTGGGACTGAGCTGCCAGACTGGGGACACCCAACCCTGCTGGCATCACAGGGGCTGCTGCCAGACCCTCATCCTCACCTTTCACACCTTCTTGCACCAACTTCCCACTCAGGCACATTATTTCCATTACAGGTGATTTATTCTGTTGCCTCTGGTTTTATGACTGAGCCTCAATCCAGCAGCTCTGGCTGTTGAAGGGTGGCTCAGACTCACAAAGTCTTTTCCTTTCATCTTTCCAACATAAAACATCATCTGTATAAAACAAAATGCCCAACACACCATTATAGATCATAGACTGGTCTGGGTTGGAAGGGGCCTTAAAAATAACCTCGTTCCACCCCTGCCATGGGCAGGGACACCTTCCACTATCCCAGGTTGCGCCAGGCCCCGTCCAACCTGGCCTTGGACACTTCCAGGGATCCAGGGGCAGCCACAGCTGCTCTGGGCACCCTGTGCCAGGGCCTCACCTCCCCTCACAGGGAAGGATTTCTTCCCAACATCCAGTCTAACCCTGCTCTCTGGCAGTTTGAAGCCATTCCCCCTTGGTCTGTCGCTCCATCCCTTGTAAACAGCCTCAGCCTTTTTTCTTGTCAGCCCCTTCAGGTCCTGGAAGGCCGCAGTGAGGTCACCCCAAAGCTTCTCCTCTCCAGGCTGAACAATCCCAGCTCTCCCAGCCTTTCCTCCCAGCAGAGCTGCTCCATCCCTCTGCTCGTCCTGGTGCCTCCTCTGGACTGGCTCCAGCAACTCCATGGCTTTATTTTCCTGTGCCACCCCCAGTGCTGCTCACCACCCAGCAGGAGTGAGGTCAGAGTATCCTACAGGAGCTGCACGAGATTGCTCCTGTTTTTCCAAGCCTACCTGCCAGAGCCCTGCTAATGCACACAGAGTGAAAATATTTGGTATGAGTCACCTCGCCCAAAATTTTTCCTCTTGAAAGCAGTGGAAATATTCCTCCTACATGTGCAGAACACCGGGGCTGGGTGTGAGTGGGGAGTTGTGTCAGCTCTTTCCTCAGTGATCCCTGCACACCTCCGCCCTTGTGTGGGTGTCTGGAGCAATGTTCTGCCTGCCCCTGCCCTTGGCCCTTCCTGTGGGGATGCATGGGGCACCACTGGGCTCTTCTGCCTCTTTGCAGGGAGCTGGGTGTTTCTCTGGCCAGGGGAAGGGTTCTGCAGAACCCTCTACAGCTCACCCATCCACAGTGGTGCTCCCATTGTCAGCCAGATGTGTGCCAGGAGCTGCAGGGGAAGGGGCAAGGAAAATAAACACTGGTTTATTAAAATATTAAAACACTGGTTTAATAAAAATATTCCTGCACAAGCTCCCTGCTGCTGGGAGGATGCAGCCACTGCAGCCAAGCCCATCCTCACGGCCCTGGCCACGAGTGGGGCCACCACGACTCCTGGGTCACCATATCAGGACGTGGCCCTGGTCAGCAGGAGCCACAGCCACCTCCCCAGAGGGGACTTTGAGGGCCACAGACAGAGCCTCCTTTGCCTAATTCTGAACATACCTGAAATAGGAGGTCGTCAAGGGGCAGGATGGGGAGGGAGAGAAGAATTCCTGGGAAATTGCTGATGAGGATGGCTGGGAAATCACAGACCACAGGAAGATGACTGGGAGAAAGAGAGGATGAGGGCAAAGGATGTGGTGCACAGCTACATGGACATCCCCTCCTGGCAAGGCCCAGGGTAAGAGACCTCCTGCCTTGGTGCTGCTCCCACACCAGGGGACCCCTCCCCAGCCCCGAGCACCTCTGGGGTCACTGCACCTGGAGCCACTGTCACAGCAGCACCACAGGCATGCTGGGTTTGACCAGCAAAGGCTCAGCCCCCGTGTCCATCTCCAGGGCTGACTGACCAGGATGCTTCCACCAGGATGCTGGAGAGGGGATTGAGAGCAGAGGGACAAAGACAGCACTGTGCAAACCCCAGAAATAAAGAAAAACACTTCCAGGAACCCACTTTCCCCACCCAGCCAGGGTTGTTAATCTCATCCTGGCATTGCCTTCAGAGCCCAGCTCTGCCCAAAGGCCACCCAGCTCCTACTGCCCAGGAAGGCCCATCACATCCCACAAGGTCTCTTTGTTCAGGAAGCCTTCCAGCTCCTGGAAGGAACAAGTCAGCTCCTTCTTAACACATTAAACTTGGACAAAGCAGCTCCAAGTTTGCTCGTGGGGGGATTCAGCAGGAGCTGGGATTTACCCTGTTCCTCCTGTCCCGTGCTGGGTGCTCTGGCTCCCAAAGGTGCTCCAAGTGCTCCCCAGCTCCGTGGTGGCTGCCCTGAAGCAGGGGGAGAACCACAGCTCTGCACAGGGGTGTTATCCCTTCAGCCAGAACCCCAAACTCTCTGCAAACATCCAGCACCCCTCCAAGGCACAGAAACACGTCTGCTGTTTTGGAGAAGAACAAAATGAGCCACACGATGCTGAAGTGACCTGTCCATGCTCGTACTGGAATGGGTCCAGCCAGACCTGAGATATGGGAATTATGGAGTTCCTCACTTCTTAGTTTGGAGGATTTTGCCCCAGTTTCAGGATTTTTTCCCAATTCCCAAAGGCTTTCCAGTAACGGAGTAGTTCTAATGAGGCAGGCAGCAACATTCCAGCTGGTGTTCAAGCCAGAGAGGTCTCTGAAATCCCTGCCATTGCTTCCAGATATTTTTCTTGCTGATCCTGTACTTGTTTCAGAGCTCCCAGGGTGCACCTGCAATGAGTGCAGTGCACTAATTACTAACCTGAAACTGGTTATGTTTAGGATCCTGAATTTATGCTGCAGGGCCCTTTCAAGTTAACTGTAAGAGCCTCAATTAATCCTTTATTTATGGAGAGTCAACGTCTTGGAAACAAACAGAGGGGAGGAGGAGTTGGGACACTTGGGTTTGGCTCCTTGCTCTCACCTCTTTCATTGACCCCGGACACGACTTGGCAGGAGAAGCCAGGCCTGGTGAAGAAGATTCAAGGGAGATTTAGGGTCCCAACTTCATCCAACTCCTGGCTTTGTCACAGATTTCCTGGGCCAAGTAAGGCCTGCTTAAACCCAAACCCACATAGCAGCATTTCCAGGATTGGGGTGATCACAGATGCCCAGAATCAATTAGGTTGGAAAAGACCTCTGAGATCAAGTCTAAGCTGTGACCCATCATCACCTTGTCAAGCCACTGAGTGCCACGTCCTGGCATTCCTTGGACACCTCCAGGGATGACAGATCTCTCTTATCAGGGAAGAGACCAATTCTCTGCCTTCCTGGCAGCAGGACGAGCACGTTTTGGCCATCCAGCACCGAGAGCCTGTGGCTGTCTGAGGAGCCCTGCTGCCATTTGGATGAGCATCCCATGTCCAGCCATGGGAAGCAGAGCAGTGCTGAGCCACTGGAGGCCTTCCAGGGCTACCACACAGGGGACAACATGGACAGGGACCGGGACATTCCCAGTGGGTGTTACTGGTGAGAAGGTCCTCGTCCTGCCTGGTGGCACCAGCACAGATCTGTGTGTGCACAGCAGCTCCCCAGTCCCAGGCTGGGTCAGAGCAGAGCAGCCAGGAGCTCATCCCACATGAAAGCTGCTGCAAGCAAAACCAGAAAATATAGTTGTCTCGCCAGCAACCAGCGAGGCAACAGCCAAACCAGCCAGGCTGGATAGAAACCAGTCAGGCAGCCCTGCTCACCCCAGTTAGGCTGGGCTGGGAGCAAGGCAACGGGCAGGTTTAGGAAATGCTCATCAAGCTCCTTCTTGTGCCTCTGTTTGCACAGCCAGAGGCGCTGGCCCCAGGCAGGGACGGTGAGTGACCCCTCGGCCCCGGCCCCAGCAGAACTGGCTGCAGCTCCTGGAGACATGGAAAGTGGAGCTTTCTCCTGGGAGCTGCCACTGCTCAAGGTGGTGGTGACTGCAGGGGCTCAAGGGTGAGGGCAGAGCGAGTTGGGCTTGTAGGGCTGCAGGATGAGGAACAGCAGGAACCCTCTGTGTGCAGGGCAGGGACTGAGGGTCACCTGCAGACCCTGTCGGGGTGGAGATGGGGTGAACAGACCCCGTTATTCACTGGGTCTGCTCAAGCAACACTGGGCTAGAAGACCTCCTTCCATTGTGTTCATCATCCAGTGATGACCAAAATGATGGACATCACCCATCTGGGATGATGACTTGTCTCTGGCTATTTGCTCCCTCAGCTCCTCTGAGCTGACTTCTGCAAGAGCAGTGATGCCACTGGAGCTGTTCAGCCTGGATCAGAGATGGTTTAAGGGTTTGGAGAACTCAGCGTTATGCCCTAAAAATGGAAGTTAGCTACTGTTCACCACCCCCTCCATTGCAAAGCTGAGGGTCCCAGAAAAAAGGCAGGAGAAACCAAACCTAGCCCAAGGGAAGGTGTGAAGGCGGTGGGTCAGGGGAACTCCTTGCCAAAGATGTGTCTGCAGAAGGTTCAGGTGGATTCAAGGAGACACTGAATTAGTGCTTGAAAAAGAGATCTGTGGAGATTTGCTAAACCAACAAACCACATCAGGCTCAGAAAATCTTGCACAACAGAAGAAGTTGGAGGCTGGGAAAGTATCCAGGGGACAAACTGTACCTGCTTATACTAATCCTACTCTTCCCTGGTTGCTTTTGTCAACTGTTTCTATTGGATTTCTCCTGAGCCCCTCCATCAGTCATTAATTCTTCCTCTCCTCCCCAAAGGTGGTCTCTGAAAAGACAAAATAATGTGATTATGGAGGATGACAAAGAAAGGGAGGAGTCAAAAGACCAAACCACCTAAACAGGGGACCTGGGGTGGGGAGACACCCTGGACAGGATCAGCTCCATGCAGCTGTCCTGGCTGGGAAGTGGGACCCACCCATCCCCACTCCCTGGGCAGGAGCAGCAGGAAGGGACTTGGGGCACCAAAGGTGCAGAGAGGTGGCTGTAAACCCCTGAGTCTGCAGAGCTGCCCCTGTGCTGCCTGCCAGCCACAGGACAGGCAAATGCAGCCACAACACCAAGTTTTTAATATTTTATTTCCAATTCAGCACAAAATGAGGGAAAATGACCTAGGCTTCAGCCAAACAAATTCCCTTCCCACAAGACCATTTCTCTCAGATCCAGCACCCCACTGGGATGCTGGAACTGAGCCTCCTTTTCCAGCTCTAACCCATCCCTCTTGTGCTGATGGCACTGGATGCACTTCCAGCTGTGTGCAGGGTCCCCCCAGGAAGCACCTGATGTCCCTGGGCTTGGCAGGAGGGTGCAGGAGGCCAGGGACACACTGAGGGAGTACCTCGAGGTGCTGAGCCAGGAGGATCTCAAAGGCCCAGAGCTGGGACATGAGCCCTGAGCTGGGAGTCAAGTGGCTCAGGAGGGGTCTTGCATCAGCTCCAGGGATTACTTCACTTCTTGGCGAGTTTTTTAACAAAAATGTGAAACCCAGAACATTTTCTGTAAAAGGAACAAAAGAAAAAACATGTGGGGACAAAACTATAGTGGAAAAGCTTTTACTCAGCTCTGGAAATTGGAGACATGGCACAACTGGAGGGGAGTAACAGGGCAAAGGGGGAAGGTGAAAATACCCACATCCAGGTGAAAATATTCACGCCCAGGGGTCTTCACCTCTGTGGCCATGTCCACATCCTCCAGGTCAGTAAACATGGGCAGCTGCAGAGGCTGGACTGGGGGAATGCTCCAGGGAACCACACTCCCCTGCCATCCCCTCTTACACAACCCCTGTGGCTGCCAGCGCTGGGAAGGCTTGAGAGCTGTTTTCAAGGACTGCAAATAAAATCAGGCCTGTGCAGTCACCCATGGCTTTCCTGACAAGTGATTCACATTTCAGACTTGGCTGCAAACTGTGGCTCCTGGGAAGGAGAAGAGACCTCATAGCTGTAAACCAGGGCAGGAGCACTGAGCCACCAGGGTGAAGGAGGAGGAATGGCACCAGAGGGACAGAGAACCACTGACAGCCACAGTGGGACTGCCAGAAATGCCTGCTCTGTGACATCCTGCTGAGGCCTGGACAGGAGGAGGCCGATGGTCTCACAGGGAACAAGAGGCTCCTGGCAGGAGACTCTGACCAGCAGCTGAGAGCCAGGGCCAAGTTGGAGCCAGCTTGGCCAGGTGATGCTCAGGGACCACTGTGGGGTCCCATTCCAGGAGCTGAGCACAGCTGGAGGCCCCAGCTGGGGTACAGGGTGTGAGGGTGTGAGGGTCACAAGCAGGAGAAGGCTGGTGGTAGCTCCTGGCAGGTGGTAGCTCCTGGCTTGTGGCCACCCTGACACCAGGAGAGGTGGCTGTCCAAGAGTCCCTCCTGCCAGGGTGGCCTCACTAACCACAAACATGCAAATAATCACCCGTTGAGAGTGAAAATTTATTATCTGTGCCTTTTGGCTTCACCTGCTTCTGATTTTCTAACTGGTTTGTTCCTGCAAAGAGCATTTTGTTGGAAGAGGGGAGAGACCAACTCTGCAGGGACTCTGGATAGCTGGTGGTGTGGCTTCCCCTGGATGAGTTCGGGATGAGCAGGACACGGGATTTCCACAGCCCCAGGGTCTGAGGGAGTGCTGGAGTCATTGCAAGGTGGAGGCTGCCCACCTGGGAGCCCAGAAGTCAGGGGGACCACATCCCAGGGAAGGCTTTTGGGGCAGGAGAGGGACTGGGGACTGTGGGAGGCACCAAACACCTGGCCCTGGGCAAGAGCTTGGCTGCTTTTGGGGCTGGGCAGAGTGGGACCCTGCTCCGAGCTGTCTCCCAGCCTACCCAGGGACTCCACAGAGGCCCTCTGGCCAAGGGCAGGGCCCCTCCCAGGGCTGCCCACGGTGACAGTGGCAATGGTGAGGTGTGAGGCAGCAGCTCCACACCCCCCTCTGCTCCCGTGCAGTGGCTGCACATCTCCAGGATGGGTCCTGGACCAGCTCCTCCTCCTCCTCAGCTGTGAGCCCCCAGCACACCCCCGGCAGGGCTCGCCCCTGGCTGAGCTGCAGGCGGGGCGTGGGGGCTGCTCAGGCCTGCCGGGTGCTGTGTTCCAGGAGCAGCTCCTCCGAGGGAGCGATGCCGGGGATGGGAAGCGATTCCAGGCGATAGGAAGTCGCTGAGCGAGCAGGGGCAGGGTGTGGGGCAGGTCGTGCTGAACCGTGACTCAGCCCTGGGCTTGATCCTGCTGATTTTCCACCCAGGCAGCCCAGCGGGGCAATTCCTCCTGCTGTGGGAGAAGGGCAGGACCATACAGTTCCAGGGCTGAAATCCTGTTTGGCTCCCGTGCCAGCAGGGCAGCCTTTCCCCACCACCACTGCTTGGACTGCTCTGCATCCTCCATCCCCATGGGCACACAGCCAGCCAGAGCCACTGGGCCTTGTCCTGCCCGGATCAGGGTCGGAGCTGAGCCACACGGTAAAACACACACAGGACCACAGGTTGGAAAAGTCCAACCTGTGACTGATCCCCCTCTTGTCACCGAGCCCAGAGCACTGAGTGCCACATCCAGTCATCCCCTGGACACCTCCAGGGACTCCACCACCTCCCTGAGGAGCCCCTTCCAATGCCTGACCACCCTCTCAGTGAAGAAATTCTTCCTGAGAAGAATTTCACAGATTTCCACAGTGGGTATTAGCCTTCAAGGGCTTTCAGGTTTCCATCCTTTACCCACCTGCCCCACAGTTATTCCCAGGAAACACAACTTCCACCAGCAGCAGAGGACAGATTTTCAGCTGGCATAAAGGATCAACACCCCGAGCAGCCTCTGGAGCTGCCTCACACCCGTTCTCTATGTGGCCCCCAGGCCAGAATTCCTGTGAGCAGAAGAGCTCTGCAGCACAGCTCAGCAGCTTGAAAATATTGAAGGGGCTTCTTCAGTGCTGGGAAAGAAAAAGCTGATGGCTGGGAGTCAGCCAGAGCTCCCTGGAGGAGCTGGCTGTCCATGTGGGACCACTCCTGGCTGTGGGATGAGAGGTCGGAGTGCCAATGGGGAGCTGGAGGAAGCTCAGATGTGTTCCAGGTCTGCATCCAACCAAGCTGCAGAACATGTCTGTGTGAGACAGGGAGAGATTTCTGATTAAAGCCAGTCTTTTCAACACTAGATCTGGGATATCAGATGGGTTTGAAGAGAAAAAAAGAGCCGATGCTCTGGAGGCTGATTTGGCATCCATAACAAATGTGTCTGTTACATGCAAAAATGGCATCAAGCTGCAGCTATGGACAGGCTCAAACAGCAGTAGTTTGGGGTGAATAATTGTACAAGGTCATTGCTATTCACTTAAGCCCAAATGTAATAAATCCAGGAAATTCGGATCTGAGGTTAAGCATCAGGGAATTTCAGGCACGTCAGGAATGCAGAGATCAGGCACAAAAACACCTGTAGTGAAACAGGGAGGGGAGAAATGAAGCAGGCCTTTAAAAGTGGGTTACACCTAATCCAGCCACAATGGGCTATCATTCCTCTGTCTCACTGTGGAGCAGGGACAGCACCTCCAGCAAAGCACAGGAAAAGGGGGGATATAACTGTGAATTAACAAATCCATTTGCTCACAGCTCCTGGGCCCAGTTGTGTGTGGTCGAGCCTGCCTGCACATGTTCCTCCCCCTACGCAGGCAGCTTTTGGTTATTCCTGAACAGGGATGAGAGAACCAGAGACTCAGGGGACTAAAAAGAGAGAAAATTTAATTTTTGTGCCTATGAAAGGAAGACTGAACAACCAGTCTGAGCTGGCAGAGAGCTGGGGATGGGTGCTCTGGGCCCCGGAGTGGCTGCAGTGCCAGTGGCAGAACCACCCTGCTGGGATCAGACCTGGCTCCAGACTGGCTGCATCCATGGTGTTTCCAAACACCTTTCAGCCAGGGATGCTGCCCAGCTCGGGACACATGTTTCTGTTGCAGGCACACGTTTGGTCACAGCTGTGTTGTCCAAGTGGGGACTGGCCCAGTAAAAGCCAGAGGGAATTGTGGCCCAGCAGCCCGTGCTGGGGAGACTGGAGAAGCTCTTGGGATTGGCTGGGAATGGGAGCTGGCAGCCACAGCCCTGGTAGTGATGGGGCACAGGGAATGTGCAGCCAGGCTGTGCCAGCTCCAGGGACATGGGACAAGCCCCGTGGCGGGGTGAGTGCATGGAAAGCGAGGGGCTGTGGCTGGATTTCTGCTGTGCCGTGTATTGGGGCATTCCCAAAGTTTATGGGGCATTCCCAACACACCTGAGTTCCCCAGGAGAGATGTCAGGGGTGAAGGGCTCAGTGCAGGGCAAAGATACAACACAATTCATACAAAATCCAGCCCTTGACCCTTCACCACAATTACAACAAAACCTCCCCACGATCATTCTACTCTCTAACATTGTTCAATACCTGCTTTGTCCGCTACCTCTCCCAATTACCATCCTAATCTCAAAATCCTCATGACTTGCCCACATTTTCCACCAAAAAGACTGGAGTGAGGTGACTCTGGCTGGATGCCACCAAAGCTGCTCTCTCACTCCCCTCCATAGCTGGACAGGAGAGAGAAAATATAATGAAGGGTTCATGAGTTAAGGACCAGGAGAGATCACTCAGCAAATATCGTCATGGGCAAAACAGGCTCAAATTAGAGATATTAATTGAATTTATTGCTAACAAAATCCAAGCAGGATAATGAGAAGGAAAATAAAACCTTAAAAACACCTTCCCCCCACCCCTCCCTCCTTCCCAGCTGGCAGTCAGCAGGACTGGTGTCCTGTCCCCTGCTTCAGCAGCTCCCCAGCACTGTGGGGTGTCCCAGCCAGCAGTCCCTGTGAGGGGCTCAGGGACAGACACCTCCCCTCTTCCAGCTGTCACCCGCTGTTTGCATCCAGCCCTGCTGCCAGCGGAGCACCGCGTGAAGCCTTGGGATTTGCAATTAATCCCCGGTGACAGTTTGCTCCCTGATGGGGCAGGGTTAACCCCTCCGCAGCCGTGGCTGCAGGTGGGCGGGTGCAGGAGGGCGAGGGCAGCAGTCGGGGTTAATCAGAGTGGAATCCAGTTTAATTGCAGGCTGCCTGTGATCCTTGATGCCTCTTACAAAGTGATGGAAAATGACAAATATTTATCCCCTCTCTGGCAGCGGCCCTTTATCTTCCCACATTGTCATCAGGCTTTTCCAGCCCAGCTTCCAGGAGGGAAGAGTGTAAGCAGATACTATATAAGGGTAAAAGCTGGTTTGGGCAGCTGTCAGCTTTTGCATTCGCAGCATTCCTGGGAGGAGAGGTTGGGGGAGGAGGTGTGAGACACCGAGGTAGCTCATGGACACCCAGGTGCTGCCAAAGGACTTCCTGAGGCCCCTCCTGCCTGGGAGGAGCAGGGCAGAGGGGGCACCTTTGATGGGGCACAAATAAAGCGGGGAAAGGAGGTTCTTCCCCACTCAGGAAGGTCTGAACCCTGAGTCAGGTGTGAGACAGCCTGCAGTTATCCCTGAGCTGGAAAAGCTTTCCTGGCTGTTGTGCAGAGATGTGGAGCGGGGAACTGTGCTGCTGTGCCACCCCCCAGCCCTGCATGGACACGCTGGGAGCACGCAGAGAAAAAAGCCTTTGAAAGCACAGGCAGGGAAAAGCGAGGCAGGCAAGTAACTGCAGCACCACACAGGCGTGTGCTGCTTCAGGTGCAGTGACACCGTGACCGTGGTGGTGGCCTGGCCACGATGGAGGGCTGAGCCCTCACGGAATAACCCAGGATTCTCCCAGAGGAGCTGCAGTGCTGTGAAGAGATGCAGTTGCAGCCTGTCCCCGCAGCCACAGCATGCCCTTGGGGTCCCTGGGGCTTCTTTACACCCCATCTCCCTGAGCCCTGTGGCTGCCAGAGCATCCCAGTCCCCAGGGTGCTGAGCCTGGAGCCCTGATTTTGAGCCAGGGGCCAAGTGGGATCTCAGGCTGCTGCCATTCCTCAGCTCTTCTGGAGATCTGCCTGGTTTCTCCCCAGCTGCCCCAAACTCAGGGGCTGAGGGGCCATGCCCTGACCCCTCTGCAGAGCAGTCACACTCCTCCTCCTCCTCCTGGCACTGCTTGCTGGGGACACAGATGGGTGCTGGGAGAGCTGCAGTGCTGCTCAATGAGGAGCTTGTGGGGCATTTGTTCAGGCTTGGCCATACCAATCCCACATGTGCACCCTAGGCAGAGACCTCAGTGGTTCCAGCTTGTGGGAGGCTGCTGGAAACCCCCTCTTTTGCAGCAATTTTTGCTGCCTCCTTTGGAAAACCTAGGCTGGGAACACAGAGTGTGAAATCATCTTCTGCTGAACAGGGCCTGCCCAGTTTGTGGCTACACCAGGCTCCAGAAAAGGGCTGTTTCCCCCCTCAAAAAAAACCCCAAGAAAACCAGGAGGATTTGAAATCTCAACCTCCTCTAGATGCCTTCAAAAAAAAGCATTTTTAAATACAAGAAACAAATAAACTGTATTCTGCCTCCCAGGCTTTGAAGGGTCTTTTGGCTACAACAGAGTTCAGCAGCCTTTCCCTATTTCTGGATTTGCTGCCGAGGGTTGTGATATTACCCGGAGTGGGATTGTCTCCCAGACATCCTGCAATATCTTCACTCCTGTCAAGCGCTGCCTTTCTCTCCTCCGCAGCACTGGGGCCTGGCCAGGAGCCAGGGCCTCTCTAAACGTTACCAGAAGGGCTGGCAGGAGTTCAGCCCTAACTCATTACAGGTCCTGCAGACGTTCGGCTGGGGGTGAAGATTGGCCTCTTTTGGGACCCTGACAGAAAATTTAAATTGAAACGGGAGGATAGAGGGGAAGGAGCCCTATGGAAAAATGAAATTCCTGACAAGGATGTGTACACTAAACCCCCACTGGCTGCATGTCCCGTTGTGAATGATGAGCTCTGTTCCCTGCAGCATGGACTGCCACCCTTTAAAAGGCTCCAGGAATTGCGCGGATGTGCTGATGACACAGTTACCCCATGCCTGCTCAAGGTGCCTTACACACCCTAAAATAGTGGCTTTACTCCCCCCCTGGGTAGCTGCATGCCCCCAGAGCTAAAAGTGGCCCCTGGGTGCAGTGGCCCCAGTGTTTTTTGTCAGTGATTCCTCATTTCTTTGCTGCAGGGCTGGAATTAGGGGATTCCTTCACCTCCACCAAACTTCTTCTGTGTTGTTTCATCTCTTTTGGTGCTCTTTGCACCATGCAAACCCATCATTGCTCAGCACTATTCACAGTCCCTGTATGAACACTCCCCCTCTATGCTTATTTCCACATGATTTAACACGGAAAAATCCCTTGACTCTCTGCCCTGCAGGCACAGCAGCACCTGCAGAGGCTGTTCAGTAGAAAACAACACAGAAAAAGGGCATTTTATTCTTTCTAGAATCAAGTTTGGTTTCCACCCTGCTGGTGATTGAATAACAGCACACATATAAAATTACAACTAAGAAATAATAAAGAAATAAACTATGACAAAAAGCTGAGCTGCCAAACAGACATTCATTTCAGCCTCTTTAAACCCCAGGGTGTAAATGCACGTGGAGAAAGGGAGTCTCTGTTAAATATTCAGCATCAAGATCCTTCAGCAGAGGTGGGGAGGTCACAGTGGCTTCATCTCCAGATGACCTTAAATTCCAGCGCCAGATAGGCTCATTAAACTGGTGCCACTGGGCTGTGTGGGCTCCCTTTCCTGGGGTTGTGGACGGGTTAAATGCAGGTGGTTGCAGTGGCTCCTGTGCTGATACACAAATCCCTGCACCAGGAGCAGCACCTGAACACAACAGGGCTCATCCCTGAGGAACTGCAGACCTTCCTACAGTGCCTTCCAGCAAAGGCAAAGACAACCAAGGTTAAGATGCAGGATAATTAATAGCCTGCTTGTTTGTTTTACAAACAGCCTTTTCAGACGCTCAGACCAATCTCATCCATCTTAAACAGATGAGGAAAGGCACGAGTCCAATTAAAAACAAAATCATTGAATCATTTGCAAATCACCTTTGTCTTCTTCATCCTAAAGCTCTACTGAGCATCACCTCTATGGTGCTCAACCCTCCTCTGTCTGAGCTGGGAGCAGTTGTTGAGGAGTGTGTGTTGGTCCCTGGTTTCTCCACCCTGCTGACATGGGCTGCACCTGTGCCAAGGTGGGAAATGGGAATGCTGCCTGTGTGGGAGCAGGGCAGTAGTCATGGGAATGGGGAGAAGCTCACAGGAACAGGGAGATGGCTATGGAAATGGAGAGATTTTCAGAGGGGCTGGGAGATGACCATGGGAATCAGGTCATGCTGATGAAAGCAGCGGGATGACCACACTGGGAGCACACTACTTCCATGGTGCTACGTCCTTTCATCCCCGATGTCACACTGTAGGAACAGCAGTTTGCATTTCTGGTATCTATTTCTGTGGTATCCAAGAGCTCCAGGCTCTGTGCTGTGGTTGTCTCACACTCTTCCCATAGAAGTGCCTGCATTTTCCACCAACAGAGCTCAAACCAGCACCATCTGCAGGGTGTGAACAAGCACTGGAGGTATTTTAGAAGTCATCCCATGGCTGAGCTGTCCCTGCAGGGATTGGTGAGCGAGTGCTCTGCTCCAGCCTTTTGCTGATGCTGGGCTGCTCACGGTGTGAAGGGGAGACTGAAGCTTTCCCCACCCAGCCCAGGCAGGTCCCCACCTGCCAGCTGGGGACACTTCACCACATCACCACCTTCCCATCATCAGAAGGCATTCCAAACCCACCTGGATGAGTCCCTGTGTCACCTGCTCGAGGTGACCTTGCCTTAGCAGGCATGTTGGACTGGATGATCTCCAGAGGTCCCTTCCAACCCTGATGATTCTGTGATTCTCTGATCTTTTGCGGGCTGTGGCTTGGGGACACCCGTGCAGCACAATACCTGGAGGGGATCAGGCACTGCCAGCAGGATCCCAGTGCTCAGGCCACAAAGGGGGACACGTCCTGACCCTGACAGGGACATGCCAGCTCCTTTTCCCTTTGGCATCAGGGCAGCACTGGGCCCATCTGACACTGGAGCTGGGCTCTGTGGCACTACTGTGCTGTGTGGGCTGTGCCAGGGATTAACTGCTCCTCACCCTGCTCATCCTCACCTGCCTGAGGGGGTTTGTTCACTGGGATTGCTGGGATCGATCCCCCATCACCATCCCCAGCCCCGGGAAGGGGTTGGCATATGAGTTACAGACCCAATGACCAGCTGATAGCTGAGTATTGGCTTGTTAATTAAACCAGCAGGGTTCAGTCAATCATTAAATTGGATTGAATGAGATTGAATTAGACGGTGGCTGTGGGCTGCCATCCCAGGGCCAGCCCGGCTGCCAAGGGAACTCCCTGTTCAGCCTGGCAGAGCCGGCGCGCGGCGACAGGGATGAGAGCAGGAACACTGCTCCCCCTCGCAGGAACGTTCCCCAGGGAGCATTTATCTCCCAGCTCGCATGAACTGGACTCAGCTGCTGGGTTTCTAGGGGAGAGGGTTTCTCCAGCAGGCATTAACCAGTGTCTGGAAGCTGTGTCCATCAGGCCTGACCCTCCTGCTTTCAAGCCATGGAGGAGGCTTGTGAAGACCAATGGGCTCCTTTGAATGGAATATGATAAAACTCTGTGTGATAATGGATAACAGGAGACCACTCTCCTCCTTTTAGGCACACCTTATCACGTCCCTGCACAGAGGTGAACTGAACCAGGACAGAGATCCTTCATACCTGTGAGAACAAAAATGCAGTGATACCATCAATGGAAAGGGTGAGCTGCAGAAGAAGACACATCCTACAGCCACTGTCTGTCACAGTCTCTGCTGGACACAGGAAGGTGACAGCAGCTGGGATATGCTCCTCTGCCCAGCCTCCGAGCTGTCCTGAGCTGGGAGTGACCCAGAACTTGAGGCAGGCAACAGGTCCAGCCTGGACTGCACCCCCTGTTCCACAGCAGAAGCTGAGTTCTGCGCCCTGGGAAGGTGAAAATCTCCAGGCAAAAACCTCAAGGCCAACCTTCCAGGCCAGTAAAGCCATGAATGAGCCCCAGAGCAGTGGCTGAACAGTGGCTGTGGAGCAGGAGTGGCTCCCTGACCTGCCCCAGTCTCGGGTCCACTGCCGGTCAGCTGGATGTGCTCCTGCTGGCCCCAGGGGGAGAGCGAGCTCTCCAGAGCCCAGGGAGGAGCTGTGGTGCCAGGCTGCAGCTATAAAAAGCCCCGCAATTGCCTTCCAAGCTGGTGATTCAATAACAAAATGCAAAAGTAATATTAAAGCTGCCTGCTGTGCCAACTGCTGGCTGTCTGCAGCAATAAAAATGCTGTAAATCAGCTCCAATTAAAGGCCGTAGAGTGTAACAGGAGGCTCCAACTGAAGCTGGGAAAACCCCCAGTACACTGAAATTGCCTGGGCAAACCCTGCACGCCATTACTTGCCACTTGCAGGGCACTGGAGCTGGTCAGAGGCTGCAGGGCTGAAGCCTGGCCCTGCAAACACACACTTTGGAAGTAGGAGAGGGTTGTACAGGGTTAGGGGAGCTGGCAGTACCCGTGCCCCATGTCCAAACACGAGGCAGGGCTCAGGAATGCTTTTCTGTGGTTTTTTAGGCAGACACAAGCTCTTGTGGTCAGGTCTGAAGAAGCTGAAGTTGCTGCTGGCCCTGGAGACTGCTGGCTGTCTGGTGGGACCTGCTGGTGCGCTTGACAATGTCCCTGCCTCCCTCGGGTGGGCCCTGAGGAGCTCACACCTTCTCATGAGGCAGGGAGATATCCCAAACACATCATTTGTCTTTAAAAATCCAGGGTCGTGAGAAACAAGCCCTGGGCAGCTGCCCCATGCCCACTCCCCAGCCACGAGAGCTCAGCTCTCCCACTCAGGGGCTTTGGTGCGTCTTTCAGGCTGAGGCCTCAAGGGTCACAGGGTGAATCCTCGGGACTGTATTGCTGGAGGAGGCTATTCAGCAGTTTAAATAAATGCTTATAGGCCAAATAAGGCTTTTTTTTTTCATAGCCCCCCAATTTTTGCCCAGTCCCTCCAGCACAAAGCTGGTCCAAACCCTGGGCCTTGCAGGGGAATCACGTGCCTTGGCATCACTTTCGCATTTGTATACAAGACATGTCAGATAATCCTGCTGGGATTGCCCTGATATAAATGGGGCATTTCGTTCCTTGTTTTATGGGGCATTTAGTTCCCTCAGCAGTGTGGGCAGAGGGACAGGGGATAAACAGAGTTTCCAACCAGGGTGGTGGGTGCTGGACCACAGCTGAGCCCTGTCTGTGGGAAATGGAGATGGGGTATAAGAGTCCAGGCTGCAAACAAACCCCACAGCCAAAATATGAGGAGGGCAATCTTTCCCATTGGGAGAGGTATGCATGACATGCTCATCCTGCTGGCATCCACACACCTAATCCTGCAGTTGTGCTGAGTAAAGGACAGTTCTGGACAAGGCAGAGGTTCCCAGGGAAATGTGCCCTTTGCAAGTGGCTCCATGGGAAACATCCGCCGTTTTCTTTATTTCTTTTAAGTCTGCAAAATCCTAGCCAGGTGATCTGAGGTCCATTCCAGCTGGATTTACCCTCTGATCCTAAGATGCCTAATAAACCTTTCTTCTGGCCTTTCTACTATGCAATAGCTAAATCATTTCCCTTAAGAAGAATACTGAAGGCAAGAAATGCTTCAGCAGTGCAAACTGGTGTGACTGGGATGAGAATCCAGCCCGGTGAACTGAAACCTCTGAGTTAGACAGCAGAACAGCTTCCCAAACCTGCCGCACGTGGTTTTCCCAGGACGATTTCCGATCCCAGGGCGTGGTGGGCGAGGCGGGGGAGGGCAGATCTCGCAGACAAGTCCCTGCTCCGAGGGGAATAGGGAGGTTCAGATTTCTGGCTGTTTTTAAGCCGAAACTTGAGAATGAGCTCTCCTTTTCCTCGAGGGAAGAGCCCTGCACGCCAAACCCTTGCACGGAGAGTGGAAGGCATGGTTGCAAAAATCCTGCTTTACCTTCCTAGTTTCCACTCCTTCCCAGAGTGATGGGGGAGGAAAGGGGAATGAAGAGCAAAAGCAAGGAGCAGCTGAGTACAGGTCCTGCGTGCATGTCCTGGCCTTGCTCCTGCATGATTGCAGCTGGATCCGAGATGGATCTCATCCCTGGTCCTCTGCTTCAGCCCTTCCTGTTCCAGGAGGCTCGGGATGCTCTGTGGAATGTCTTGGCTTCCAGCATGACCTGTGAGGAAATGACTGCAGGGCTGTCGGAGGTGTGCTCGGAGGGAATGCCAATCTCACTGCAGCTCAGGCCTTGACTCACTCCCTGCAGAGGTGGCTATTTCTGCTGATGTGACATCAGGTTCACAGCAGCCTGTCCAACCAACTATTGTGCAATCCCCTTTCGAGAGAAAGGAGCAGACTTTCCATTCCTGATTTAGCTAACTTTTAAAACTCTCCAGGACTGAAATATATGCTGGGTGAGACAATGAAGCTCGAGTTTGGTGCTGATCCCTGTGCGAACACCTCCTGTTTGGGAATGTTTCCTATTGACACATGAGATAAAATGACTGGTGTGGCCCTGGAGGACAGTCTGCTGCAAGAAATAAATGTAACCTCATCTCACTGCCATTTAGTACCTTTGAAACTCAAGCATTAAGCATGAGGCTTGAATTTCCAATTCCTTTCAAGCTTCTCATATAGAAATGTTTATTATAAAGTAATTTTCTCGTGGAATAATTTATCTTTTATTCCTACACTTCTCTGTTTTGATCCCACACAACAAAGCAGCCAGTTTGTACACAATTCTGCCTTTTCCTCCACCTTCCTTTGAAGGAGTCACAGCACCTTGTACATCAAACGTGACCTCACCTCTGACATGGCAAATGGGCACAATGACATCTCTTCCCTTTGCGGGGTGAGCGAGGGCAGGGGAGGTGCTGTGGCTGCCTGAAGTTACAGCAGGTCAGGATTTGAACAGGGAACTGAATCCACATGGATTTTATTTAGGAGTCCCTTGTCACCACTAAGCACAAACCTTGTCTGTGCATAAGCAGCTTCTGCATTTAAATACTGAATCTAAACCCTGGCTCAAAATTGTTCAGGACTTGAAGTAATGGAGGACAAATCTGGCCCAGAAAGCTGCCAAGATGTCCTGCTCTGCAAGGCCCGTGGGGCTCCTGGGGGAGGCCAGACCCGGGTCTGTAACTCTTGGAGATGCATCAAAAAGCTCCTGCAGACAGAAGTCAGGGCAGGGGGACATCAGCCTCCACAGGAAGCAAAAGTGCCAAATAATCAAGGAATGAGGGTTGTTTGGCTTATTTGCGAGTGCTGGTAAGGACATGGGACAGCCCAAGTAGCTCTGGGATGCCAGGTGCTTTCCCCTTGCAGAAGTTTGTCCAGCACTGTCCCAGGCAGCCTGGGGATGGAGGTGCACGTCACCCAGAATGGAAAGGAACTTTCTGGTACATGCCACCAGTAGCAAGACTTCTAAATTAGAAATGAATGGAGCATTTTTTGCCTAAATCCTCCATGCTGTTTTAAAAATCTCAAGTGCTACTTTAGGCTTAACTGGTTCTTACTTACCTGCCTGGTTCCAGCTCTGGAAACACCCATGGAATAGACTTTGCTTTAAGCATGCCCTGGTAGCCACGGTATCATGAGCCTTCTGTGTAAAGGTACAGGAGCAATATTAGGATTAGTGACCAGCTGCATTTCTATTTCAAATAAAAATCCTATAGGGAAGAAGTTTCTTTCTGCTTTTTCTAGTCTCTGTTCTTTCCAGTCTCCTGGGTTAGACAGAAATATTTTCTTTTCCTCCATGGGTTAAAGACATTGAGGGGATTTGGAGAATTCCTTCTTAACATGAGCCTGGATAAAAATAATTGTGTGATAAAAATAATAACCCAATGCTATACCCTGTCACGCTCCACATGGCATCTACACGATCCTCAAAGATTTTCCATGGAAATAATTTTCTAAAAGAAAGTAAACTCCTCCAACAGCCTGTGTCTAGATTAATGTTTTCTGGGTGATGTTTCTATTTCTCTTTTAAAAGATGCTGAATGTCTAAAAATGGAAGTTTTCTGAGTGAAGCTGGATGCAGTGAGACATGGAGGTGCTGCCCTGGGGCCTGAGGGTGTCAAGGTTTGGATGCTGCACCATCCTGAGGCCTTGGCTGACCTGAAGGGTGACCTTAGCTGATGATGATGCTGCTCCTGATGCTGCTCCTTGTGTCCATGGTCTTTCCAAAGGGAGCAAAATACTCATCAGGCTTCTCCCTTGCCAAGTTCTGGTGCTGCCAGGGAGTTGGTATTGCTCTGTGAACACTGCCTAAGTATCTCATCTCATGGACACCTGATGGCTGAGCAAGGAACATGCCTGTATTTAGGCAACCCAAGGTCCACGTGGGGTTGCCTCACTCAGCTGCCTCTGGCTCCTCGGGGAAGCGGCCACACAGCTGGGCTGCCCGGGAGCGGCACAGTCCTTGCACAGCGAAACGCAGGGGAGGAACCAGTTGAGCCTTTTGGCTTTCATCTGCCTGCGAGTCAACACCCAGATTTTTCAGAGAAACAGGATGTACAAGACCTCCCACTGCAATGGTAATTAAGAGAGAGACTTTCATAGAAATACGAGTGCCAGGAGCTGAGCAGGAACTGATTTGTGTGCAGCAATGAGCTGGGATGACCCAATGATTCCCAGCTCCGTGCCTGGTTCCCCACCGTTTGTCTGATTGCCTCCTTTTGAACCGAGCAAGCCGTCCAAAAATGCTAAGTTGTATTGTAATGGCGGGTGCTACTTTGAAAGACTTCCGTTTGTACAGGTAGATCACAGAAAGTCCTGCTTCCTAAGCGCAGGGAAAACGGGATACATCCTTACTCCTGTCCCCAGCCCTTCCCAGGATACCCCGTCCCACCACAGGTTTGATGCTCCCTCCTGCCGCTTCTCCCTGCTCCTCACCCCGCTCGCAACCAGAAGGATCTAGCACAAATTCCTTTCACCAAAATGGCTCTAATTCCTGAGCCACTCATTCCTGAGCTGCTCGTGTGCGTTTGGTCCGGGCGGGAAGGGCAGGACCCGCAGCTCCGGGGATGGCACCTCCCGAGCTCTTCACTGCGCGGGGCCGGAGCGAGCCGCGGTGTGGGGAGAAGTTGTGCCCATTCTCGGGAGGCTGAAGGCACCACGTGCGACCCCCGTGAAGCTCAGACAGGAGGAAACACGGGAAAAGGCCGGGGAAGGCCATGGCGCCGGGAAGGTCTCCATCGTGAAAGCCCGGCTGCAGCCGGAGCGGGTGGTCCAGCAGCCCCGAGCTACCCCCCAAAACGCACCCGGCACCGATTTCGCAAGCCCAGCGAGCCCACGACTCCCGGAGGCGCCGCACGTGGCTCCTTTTCCCGTGCTTCAGCTCCCGCCTCTCCACCTGACCCAAAGAAGGAGCTGGCCAGCGGGCGAGGGCTCCAAAGCCTCGGGATGATCTTAAAGGAGGGGAAAAACAGGAGCTGGGCCGGATGGGCTGGGGCAGCGGGGCCGAGGGGCTGCAGAACGGCCACGGGGACACTCGGCCGGGACACCGCGTGTCTCTGACCGTCCGGGGAGTGACCCGGGAACGGTCACCGAGGGCTGCGGCCGACTCTGCGGGACTGGCCGTGTGGGAACCGGGCCCGGGTTCCGGGGGCTGCACAGCCCGGTCCCGGTCCCATCCCCGATTCCAGGGACAGGGACGCGCCGGCGGCTGCGGGGGAGGCGCGCGCCCGCCCCTCGCTGCAGCACCGAGGACGCGCCGCCCGCCGGCCGTGCTGCAGCGGGGGGCGGGGCCCGCCATGACGGGCGTGACGACTGCCCAATGAGAGCAGCGCTGCGGGGTGACGGCCGCCAATAGGCGCCGAGGGGGCGGGGCGAGGCTCGGGGGCGGGCCCAGCGGGCGGCGTGCGGAGGTTGCTATGGCTGTGGCCGGAGAGCGGCCGCGCCGCGGGCCAATGGGCGCGCTCGCAGCGGTGGACGGACGCGGGCGCGGGCCAATG